>DF359219.1:82938-137254 GCA_000787875.1 Solanum virginianum | reverse complement strand
TGGTTTTTCATCATCCTGTATATATGTATGTTTAGCATGTGATACTAGCCACATATTTGAGCATTCCGATTCTCTATCATGTTATTAGGTGGCAGGACCACAGCGGTGACCTTGTCGGCCCGCATACTCATGTATTCATGCTTATATTCTGCTTGTTGGTTCGCTGTACATTTCTGTTTCAGGTGTCTAGTCCATAATATAGAGGAAACTCTGGCCAAATTTTTGTAAAACGAATAGTAACCTCATGTTAGATTCTGATTTGATTATGTTGTCTGGGTGCCCCATCGGGTACCAGTCACGGCCCATAGGTTGGGTCGTGACAAGGCTGGGGTGGGAGGGTGAAGTAAAAACCTTAAAATTTTCAAAATTTAGATTTTTATAAAAATAAATTTTTAATTTTTTTGTATGGGGTCGGGGGCGGGGGGTTGTAGGGGCGAGGGCCTAGGGTGGACTAAAAATTTGAATATTTCTAAATATTTTATAAAAAATGAAAATTAATTTTTATTTTTGGGAGGGGGTGGGGGGAATTAGGTGAGTCGGAATAGGATTAGGTGAAATTTGTTTTTTTCAAAATGTGAAATCTTTTTCAAAAATAAATTTTTAACTTATTTTATTTTTAAAAAAATAATAATTTTTTTTTTGTGGAGGAAGATCGTGGTATGGATGAGATAAAAAGATCAATTTGAAATTGGATAAGAGTTCTGGAAAATGTTTTCCTTAATTTTTGGAAGGAAGTCATTTTCTTAAATTTGAGGAAAATGAGTTGATTTGGAAAACATTTTCCAAAATATTTAAGCCAACCAAACATGAGAAAATAGAAAAATATTTTTCAAAAAATATTTTTCCTCCATACCAAACACACCCTTAATTTATGATTTTGTGTTTATTTTATTCTAATTCTAGTATTTACATAACTTAAAATAATAGATTAGGGTGATATAATAAATTCACAGTTGAAGTAGCTAAAAAAATAATTTATTATGAATAATATTGTAAAATTGTAGCTGAAGCAAAAACGTCAATAAACAGTTGTCGTAAAAAGATTAAATTAAAAATCTCACAAAATATTTTTGCAGAACCCATAAAATAAAGGAAAAGAAACGGGTGGCTCAAATAGGCATGTTAACAAAGAAGTGTCTAGTTTCATATTTTTTTAAAGTAATATTTGCATTGCTTCCAAATACTTGTTACTCTCTCTATCTTATTTTATGTGGTAGCGATAAAAGTTTAAGATTCAATAATTTTTTTCACATGTCTTGTCAAAAATTTTTGAGATTTACAGTATTTTTACATTGTTTCCAAATAGATGTTACATTTTGTACCTATTTTATCTTGCACCCATGAAATCTTAAGACTCAATAAATTTTTATACATGCCTTTTAAGTATTTTTAACTGAATCATGATGTCCCTGAATGTTTTTTGTAGTTTTTAAATATATATATAAAAAAGACAAACAAATTAAAATGAAAGAATCATTAAAAAAAAATATAGATATACCCTCAGGCTGTTCAAGTAGGAATGTCAATCTGCTCCAAAAAATCGCAAAAAATTACAAAACCATCAATGTATTTTTTATATAGATTTTAAAAATAGAAAAATCTGAAAAATAAGGCAAACAAATGAAAATAGAAAAACCACAAAAATAAATACGAATATACCATCAAGCTGCTCAAGCAAACATGTCCACCTGCTTCGAAAAATCAAAACATATCAAACCATCCATGAATTTTTTCATTTAAATTAAAAAATTATAAATTAAAAGATAAAAATAAAAAAAATTAAAAATAAAAAACTAGTGTACCATTAAGCTACTAAAACAGACATATCAACTTGTTGTCTGCTTGAGCAGCTTAATTCACACGTAAGTATACACGACACAGTTAGAGGTGTCAATACGGGTTGGCCCACCCCCATCCGGGCTAGCCCTTACAGGCTTTGAATTTTGACAGGCTAGGCCTGGCTGGCCCCTTTTATTTATGGGCTAAAAAATAGCTGGTCAACCCATTTGTATGTTGGCCGCAGGCTTTGCCGGGCCCCCACATTTTTATTCATATATTTTTTAATTAAATATAATTTAAACATATTAAAATGAAATAGCAACAAGAAAATATTACATAGTATTAGTGTTCTTATTACTCCCTCTGTCCATCTTTACTTGTCCACTATACTATTTTAATATGTCCAACAATACTTATCCACTTCATGAAATCAAACGATAATTTCAAACTTAATTTTTAGTTTACCCTTATCATTAATTCTAGTAGTTGTTTTCTCGCTATATTTTTCAAGACATTATAATTGCTATATTTAAAAGGAGATTTAGTAAAATTGTTCATATTATTTACTGTTTTTTAATCCTTGTGCTAAATCAATAAAGGACAAGTAAAGATAGATAGAAGGAGTACATATTATAAAAATATAATTTGTATCTAAATTTTAATATTTAAAAATTTTAAATGAACTTTGAGTTTGGACTCTTATTATCTATAATACTCTATTTTATTTTTAATTATTTTTTAATTCAGCCCACGGGCCGTCCCAACCCATATTGCAAAAGCCTCACAAATCAACAAGCTTATTCAGGCCGGGTTAAAAATCTCATTTTTTAAATGGGCTCCAAAAATTGTAGCCCAACTCTGCTAAATCACGGGTTAGGCCAGGCTGGCCCAACGGGCCTAGCCCATATTGACGGCTCTCAAAACTTATTGATAACTGGATAAATGAAAAAGTTCTGTGAGCTTTTCAACTAATCTATTCGATAAGATTTAAAATCTCCACCTCCCTTTCATATGAAACTAGTCTTGCTGTATACGGTTTGTGACTGATCAAGGCGTGTACCTCGTTTGATTACAAACATTACAGAGAGAAATTAAATTTAATTATGAACTTATAAAAAGGTAAATAATTCACTAATTTTGATAAATTATTTATTTCTAAAGGTCATATATATAGATATTCTATTATTAATTAGAACCCATGGTAAGTTAGAATTTTTCTTATTGGTTGTAGGGTATTTTCTTGATTCAAATAAGGAAGAATTAGAAGTTTATCAAATAAGAAAGATTTAGGAGTCTTTCCATGGTTAGAAGTCCTTATTTTTTTTTTTACTTCTTTCCATGTATTTTAAAAGTCAATATTATAAATATAATTAAATAATAATTTAAAGAAAAGTGGTGAAAGGACGATTTTATCTAAAGGAGAGATTTTTAATGAAGGGCAAAATGTTTAAACAATGTTTCTAAGGGTCTTCACACTTTTAATATAGTACTAGTTTAGTGTACGCACTTTGCACGTATGTATTGCGTCAATTTAAAAATTATATATAATTAATACTTGTCATTAAAATAAATATAGTATTCATATAAACCATAAATACTATTAATTTTATGCAATAGTTTAATTTATTATGTACATGAGAAAATCAATTCAATTACTTATAAAATAGATATATTAATAGTTTATGAGTACAAAAAGTAATAATTTGGGGTTGAATAGTTAGAAATTAAATAATTAATTGATTAAAATTTAATTAAGAAAAGACTCCTAAATATAAAAGGAGTAGTTTAATGTTTCTAACACCATTTTAATTACTCTTTTTTTAATTTATTATATTATATACTTTTATTAACAAACTATTTGATAATTTAAATTTTAGTTAAGTTCAAAGTCTTAAATATTAAAAAATAATAGTAATATTTTTCCTTTCCTTCATCGTCTAGACAATTATTTATATAGAATAGTCCTAAATCAAGAATGAATTCACAATATAAAGAAATTCTAACTCAAAAGTAAATGTTGAAATTAAATAAATAAAAGAGTAAATACTTAATAAATTAAAAAAAATAGTGAAAATGATTTTGTCTAAATATGAGTCTTTTAATAAAGGGCAAAAAGTTTAAAAAATAATATTAATAATTTTCTTTTTCTTCATAGTCTAAATAATTATTTTTAGCGAATAGTCCTAAATCTAGAGTGAATTCTAAATATAAAGAAATTCTAAATTCAAAAGTGAATCTTGAAATTAAATAAATAAAAGAATAAATACTTAATAAATTAAGAAGATAGTGAAAAAATAATTTTATCTAAAGAAGAGTCTTTTAATGAAAGCAAAAAGTTCATATAATATTTCTAAGGGCATTCACGCTTTTAATATAGTATAGATAGATATAGATAAAGATAGATAGATATAGATATAAATTAGTCAAGTAAAAAAATATTTTGAACACTATCAATAATTCAAAAGCAAAACTAATAATTCACCTCAAGTTTAAGAATATTTTAAATATTATTCTCTATAAAATAATTTTGAAATATAATTTTGTATTAAATTTTTTTGAATAAATCCTCTTGACCCTTATTAGCTTTGCTCCGCCTTATAGTGTGTTAGGCATGCAATAATACAACTTAAAACAAGATTTTAGAGGAATGATAATTGACAACCACAAGGGTGGGTGTGGTGGTTCAATACCTCACTTTTTATGCAAAAGGTTGGGGGTTCGATCTCCACCTCCGATGAATGGAAAAAATTATATGGTCAATTCCTTACCGCTTAGTGCAATAAAGAAGAAGTTTCTTTTCTCTATTTTTTAAGCCTCTGTGTGCTATACAAAATAGGTTAATGGCTTCCGTTGAAATCCATTATACGAGTTTCTAAATCTTAATAAGATATTTTATTTTGTATCAATCAAGCTAAATTATATATATATTTTTTACTTTTTAGAAAATAAATTATTATAATCATTTTTATTAAGAAATAAGACAATTAAATTGATACTAAAGATATATTATTTTTTTTTGTCAATTTAAGCTAAATTTTTTAATTTTGGTTGTCTTAGAAAATAAAAGTTAAGACACTTAAATTGATACGAATACAATATTATTTCCACAAGCATAAGCTAAGTCTTATTTTTTTGTTGTATTAGAAAATGATTGTAACTATTTCTCCCCAAAGAAAAAGTAAGGCATTCAAATTGATATAAATTTATTTATCTTACTTTCATTCGTAATTAATCTTTTTAAAAAAATGCTCTCTTGCTATTTTTTACAACTTTTTAATTTAACTTCCAAATGATATTTTAAGATTATAAGCACTTTGTCATTCTACATATCTTAAGTTTAAGACCACAAGATTTAAAGTTTTCCTTACTTTTTAGTTTGAGTTTATAATGAGTAAAATTTTGATGTGAGACAGAAGGTATAATAATTCCATAATAAAATGTATGATTATTTTATCCTACGTTTGGTTGGAGGTATTAGGTACTTCTTAGAATATTTATCCTATCACTTATATCTTAGTGATGAGATAAGTTATTCCATATATATAATGGGATAACATATGCCATGATAAGTAATCCCTGAATAACTTATTTCCAACCAAACAACCCCTTAAAATATATATACTCTGATGACATCTAGAAAGAACTAGTAGTGCTTTAGAGAAAAGATTGCTTAATTACTGCTTGATTGTGACAATCTATTCTCATTATTATGGATAAGCCAATGGGGCAGGGAATCAGACCAGAAAGCTCTCGAATAGTATAAAGCAAACCTTTTGAGCCTAGGCCAGATTTAGCCAAAATCTATGTCATATGAGGTTAGGAGTAATTCAACAATGAATTAAGGGTTAATTCAAGTTTGATTTTTGGTGTTGATAGCTAAGACAACAAGGAGTATGTCCAACTTTATTAAATTAAATTCGGATGAGTAAAACTTTCGAAATTGATCTTGGTGCTAAGGGTAGATTATTGAACCTCATAATTTGAGGGTGCATCAGGAAATATGGACTTGAGACACAAGTTACAAGTTTCTATCTCCCTGTAACCCGCCATTGTCACGCCCTGGGAGGGTACCCTAGACATGGCTAACACTTAGAGACTATTGCTAGTCCCCAAGCGAACCACTTGGGTCATCGCATTCATTCAATCAACATTTATAATATCAGCGGAAGGCTAAAGATAAGTAAAGGTAGACAATCTCAAATAAAGACAATAATAACAATTTAACAGGACTAGTGTGAAAGAAACCAGTTAGACAATATCCAAATCATCAATCCCAAATCTAGTCTATAAAGCCTCTAACTAAACTGTCTAGATGGTACCATGACAGGCCATGACTATCCAAATTAGAATAAATAAAATACTAACTCAAGTAGATTAAATCTAAATGAGTATCCTCCGAAAGTAGGGGAGGACTCACCAATCAACTGGATGTGAATAGATCCTCAACGATGTGCCTGCTGATGATCTCTAACACCTGTCTCTGCATCACGAAAAGATGCAGACCCAAATGTATGTCAGTACATAGAATATACTAGTATGTAAAATAGCTGAGTGAAACAGATATAGATGGAATAGCAAAACTCAAATATGCTCAGTCAAAATGTCAAATGTCTATCTAAAGTAAGAATAGAGAATAGATAATGACCTATCAATACCAATCTAAATCAATCTGATCTAATCCAATTAGAGTACTATTAGTTTGGGATCTATCTGGGAGTTTCTCTTATCCGACAACAATCACTTATGAGTCAATGATTGTACAATAATCTCGCTGATGTTGCCATAGTTGTTCCGTACTTGCTAGGTAAGGAACGAATTGAATCCATGATGGATCTGGTCAATCAAGTTCGCTATTACTTTTAGGGACTTCTAATCAAGAGGGAACATCTGATTTAATGTTTCAATCCTCACCTACGCTTGGCGACGTATTTAATGAGTTCGAGTTGGGCTTACTTTTACTTATTTCGGTGCTCGATACTTCTCCCGAGAATCAATACTCATAAGATAATCATTCTCAATCAACTAGTCTTATCTGAATGTCTATCAAATCAAATCACCACATCAACTATCTACTCATGCTTACATTCATTTAAGGTTCAACGTTTAGCTCATAGAGACTCTATCATGCATCATTATAACTCATAACATTCAGGAAATAAAAGTGGAGTTAAAGTATTTAGTGATTTCATAGGCTCTCTAGGCTCAATTCAAACTCATGCATGCTTAATTAAAGAAAATTTATAAAAACAGCAAGAATTCATGCTGGGGTTCATGTAGTATAGCAAAATCATCTATTTCAATTAGTTAATTCATAATAATAGTAATTCATGCAAGATTATGTAGAAGTGCATTAGAATTTAAGAAAGACCCTTGAAAAACATGCATTGGGGACTTAATCACTCACAATTCCATCAATTCAGGATATGGGGCACATGGAAGAATAAAAATCTATGTTTTGGTTAGCCTTACATACCTAGAAATAAAAGAACAATCAACTTTCAAAGAATCCATATTCACATGCTTAGAACCCTAGCTTTCTCCTCTTCTTTAATGTTCTCTGAAGTTTCTAAGGATTTTTTAGGAGTAATACCCTTAGGATACTGATAAGGGATCTAAAATAAGCCTAAAACATCATGAGTTTTAATTTAAAAGGGTGAGAAAAATAAAATTACCCCTCAAGAAAAGCTGTAGAAGTGGACCATGAAACCCCTTTTACAACCCGTGAAGCAGGTTACGCGTCGTGGTTCTCTCTCGTTGAAAGTAGATCAAAATTATCAGTTTTTGATTCTCATTCTATGACCCAACAGATGACTTATAAAACATATTATGAGTCATATTACCTCTCGTAGAATATGGACCAAAATTACAAGTTTTTGAATCTTGTTCCATGACTTGATAGACAACTCGTGGAATATGTTACGGGTCATGTTCCCTCTTGTAAAACCTCTTCTATACTTAATAAAAAAATTTCAACTTTGGAACACCTATTACGACATGGTCTATGGGTCGTACTCCTGTCTACGACTCGTAAACCCTCTCGTAGAACTAGGTCGGATGATTTGTTTCACTTCAAAATTTTTGGGGTATTACATTATCTCCCCCTTTGGGATCATTCGTCCTCGAAGAGTATGGATGGACTCGAGGCATGAATAACAATTAAGACTCCCCTCAATACTCAATCAACCAATCTAGACAATAGCTAGTCAGACTCAAGAAATGAACAAATCAACTCAAGAGTAGGATATTATCTTTAACATTCTCATCGTTAGGCACGAATATATTCGAGTATCTAGCCTTCATATCCTCTTCAGCCTCCCATGTAGCCTCTTCATCCGATTGACTTCTCCACAACACTTTGACAGAAGTAATCTCTTTAGTTCTCAACTTGCAAACTTGATGATCAAGAATTTGGATCGGGATCCCTTCATAACTCAAACTATCTTTCACTCCACTATTTTCAAAAGGCACACTAAGGATGGATTTCCCAAACACTTCATGAGCATAGAAATGTGAAAGACTAGATGGACGGTCACTAACTCTAGTGGTAGCTCTAACTCAAAAGCCACATTGCCCACTTTCTTTATGATCTGATAAGGTCTGATGTACCTCGGACTCAGTTTTTCTTTCTTTCTGAATCTTATCACACCCTTTATGGGGGACACTTTAAATACACCCAGTCATTGACCTCAAACTCCAAGTCTCTTCTCCTAACATCAGTATAGGACTTCTGACGACTCTGTACAGTTCTCAATCTTTCTTGGATAATCTTTACCTTCTTCATAGCCTGGTGTACTAAGTCTATCCCAATCAACCCTACTTCACCTACCTCAAATCATTCAATCAGTGATCTACATCTTCTACCATAGAGGGCCTTATAAAGAGCCATTTGGATGCTCGAATAGAAGCTAATGTTGTAGGCAAACTTAATCAGAGGCAAATGGTCATCCCAATTGCCTTTGAAATCAATGACGTAGGCGCTCAACATATCTTCCAAAGTCTGTATCATCTGCTCTGCCTGAGCATTAGTCTAAGGGTGAAAAGTAGTACTAAGGTTCACCTTTGAACCCAAGCCTTACTGAAAGGACTTCCAGAATTGGGCAGGGAATTGAGTCCCTCTATCTGATATGATAGAAAAAAGAACACTATGTAATCTAAAAATCTCCATTATATATAACTGAGCATAGTCCTCTACCGTGTCTGTCATTTTTACTGTCAAAAAGTGGGCAGATTTAGTCATTCTGTCAACAATCACCAAAATCAAATCATGCTGTCTGCGAGACCTCGGTAGACTTGTGATGAAGTCCATGTTGATTATCTCTCACTTCCACTCTAGAATCTCAAAGTTTTGAGCTACTCCACATGACCTTTAATCTCAACTTTTACTTGTTGGCAATTCGGGCACTTGAAAATGAACAATGTCTTTTTTTATTCCACTCCACTAATAAATCTCTCTCAAGTCATGGTACATCTTAATTGAGCCTGAGTGACAGAATATCTGGAATTGTGGGCCTCTGCCATGATCCTCTGTCAAATAACATCAATATCTAGGATACATAACCTACCTTGGTATCTCAATACTCCATCTCCCCCTTTGGAAAAAGTCATTACTTTCTTCTTATGTACATCTTCCTTCAATTGGAGTAAGATAAGATCTTGGTCTTGCTTATTCTTTACCTCTACCACAAGGGCTGATGTAGAGCCATTATGCATAAGTATCCCACCTTCACTAGATTCATCGAGTTGAACTCCCAATCGTGCTAGTCTATGAACCTCTCTAGCCAACTTCTTTTTCTCCTCCTCGACATGGGCGGTGCTTCCCATAGATAACCTGCTAAGAGCATCAGCAACTATATTAGCCTTATCTTTATGGTAGAGGATGCTCATGTCATAGTCTTTGAGTAACTTAAGCCATCTCCTCTGCCTTAGATTAAGCTCCTTCTGGGTAAAAACATATTGCAGACTCTTATAGTTTGTGAACACATCGATATGCGCTCCATGTAGATAGTGGCACCATAGTTTGAGAGCAAATACCACTGCTGCCAATTCCAAGTCATATGTGGGATTATTATTCTCATGCACTTTGAGTTGCCTAGAAGTATAAGCAACAACTTTACCCTTCTGCATCAATACACATCCCAATACCACTCTTGAGGCATCATAATAAATAACAAACCCATCAGGATCTCCTCCCTATCTTGTTGTCTCTTCTCATTAGCTTGCTGTATATAAACCATCAGTCTTTCTATGTCTATGTCGCTCATAAGCATAGTTTCTCTCTCCTTCAGGCAAGGTCAACACTGGGGCAGTAGTCAACCTTGTTTTCAACTCTTGAAAACTCTTCTCACACTTATCAGGCTATTGTAACATGGCCTTTTTCTAAGTCAGTCTAGTCAACGGTGCAGATATGAAAGAAAATCCTTCAACAAATCTACGGTAGTAACCAGCCAGACCCAAGAAGCTTCTTATGTTGGTCGGAGAGGTGGGTCTTGGCCAATTTTTGACTGTCCCAATCTTTTGATTGTCCACTCATATCCCATTGCCTGAGACCACATGACCTACGAATGTCATGAATTTGAGCCAAAACTCATGCTTTGAAAACTTTGCATATAACTCATTATCCTTGAGCGTCTGCAAAGTGATTCTAAGGTGATTAACATGCTTCATCTCATCTTTAGAATATAATATCATCAATAAACATGATGACAAACATGTCAAGATACTGTCTGAATACCCTGTTCATTAAAATCCATGAAGGCTGCAAGTGCATTTGTCAACCCAAAGGACATTACCAAGAATTCAATGTAACCATATCGAGTTCGAAAAGCTGTCTTCGGGATGTCACGTTCTCACACTTTCAACTGGTGATAGCCTGATCTAAGGTCTATCTTGGAGAAAACAGTGGTACCTTAAAGTTGGTAGAACAAGTCATCAATCCTCGCAAGGGGATACTTTTTCTTACTAGTCACCTTATTTAGCTGGCGATAATCTATGCACATTCTGGGGGAACCATCTTTCTTTCGAACCAATAGGACAGGAGTGCCTCACAAAGAGACACTTGGCCTAATAAATCATTTTTCTAGTAAATCTTTGAGTTGCTCTTTCAATTCTGCGGGAGCCATTCTATATGGCGGAATAGAGATAGGCTGCGTATTGGGAAGAACATCAACTCCGAAGTTAATCTCTCTATCAGGAGGGACTCCAGGAAAATCCTCAGGAGATGCTTCAGGAAACTCATTCATAATCAGAATAGACTCAAGGGTAGAAGACTCAACATCATCAAACTTGACTCGCATGAGATAGTAGATACATCCCTTTAAGATTAACCTTCTGGCCTTAAGGTAAGAAATAAACTTACCCTTAGACACAATAGAATTACCCTTCCACTCTATGGTAGGTTTATTTGGAAGCTGGAATTTGAAAATTTGATTCCTATAATCAATAGAGGCATAAAAGGCATAAAGCCAGTCCATGCCAAAAATCACATTGAAGTCAACTATCTCTAACTCAATGAAATCAACAAGAGTATCCTTATGATGGACGGACACTACACAATCTTTATAGATTCTTTCAGCCAGAATAGACTCACCAACTAGAGTAGGAACATCAAAGGGTTCAAGAAGACACTCAGGAGTTCTATCAAATCTACTAGCCATATAAGGAGACACAAATGACAACGTGGCACCAGGATCCATCAAAACATAGTAATCAAGAGTAAAAACTCAAATCATACTCGTCACAATATCAGGGGAATTTTCCTGATCTTGGCGGCTACCCATGGCATACAAATGATTTGTGGGCCCACTTATGCCAGAAGTAGTACCCCTTTAATTTCCCCTAGCTGGTGGCACTGGTGCAGGATTGGGCCTTATCAAACCACTTTGGACAATCTCTCTGAAAATGACCCATTTGGACACACTTATAGCATGCATCACCTCCCTCATGACACTTTCCCAAATGCAGTTTGCCATACTTGCCACATGGTAGCTTACCTTGTGTGCCTAAAGTCACACTAGCCTATGGCTTAGACCCTTGGGCTTTGAAATTCTGCGGCCTTTGCTCATTCCAATTTCTAGGTACTGGTGCACTAGTAGATGAAGGTGTTGGTCCAAATTGAAACTTGGTACCATTTCGATTTCCTCTCCTCCCAACCTTATGGCTGGAGTTTTTAGCCCTCTTATTCTTGATCTCCTCCCTATCTTGTTGTCTCTTCTCATTAGCTTGCTGTATATAAACCATCAGTCTTTCTATGTCTATGTCGCTCATAAGCATAGTTTCTCTCCCATATTTCTTTGGCCACTTGTTCAACCCATCAACGTACAGGCCCATCCTGCTTCTTATGTCTGCAACCATCTAAGGAGCATAGAGAGACAGTTGCATGAACTTAAGACTGTATTCCTTCACCGTGATAAAACCCTATTTCAGATTCAAGAACTCTCTTACCTTGGCCTCCTTTAGCTCTCTCAGAAAGAAGCGCCCTGAGAAAGCTTTCTCAAACATTATCAAAGTTAGAGCTGGGGCACCCTCTCCTTGGTTCTTTTTCCAATGATCATACCTCAACCTAGAAATACCTTTGAGCTGGTAGGCATCCAACTCAACCCTATCAGCTTCGGTCATATGTATCACATAGAACACTTTCTGTAGCTCATCAATAAGTTCTCAGGATCCTTTGTAGGTGTAGAACCTGTGAAATCAGGTGGGTTCAGCCTCAAGAATTCTCAAACTTTGGATGTGTCCTACGCATCCTGTCTATCCACTCCTTGTCTAGTAGCAGGTGCTGTCACAGCCAGGGCCAAGGTCTGGATGGCCTGGTGGAGCTCAGCATTCGATATGTCAGTCTATGGTGGCTGCTTAAAGACAGTTGGGGCTATGGGCTCATCATGATTTTGAGGCTTAGGTTGCTTAACATTCTGCCTAGCCAGACGCCCTTTCTCTCTAACAGCTCTTCTTGGAGGCATGGTCGCAATTTTGCAAATGCTATGATCTTAAGCGTATTTAAACGCCTAAATAAACCAAAGTCCTTAAATTAAGTTAAGTTCAAGGGTAAATCTGTAGAGTTTTATGTATTTTTAATAAGATTTTGTGTATTCTGTTAACATTGGACAAATTATACTTTGGGTTTGTGTTTTTTTTATTTTTATCAGATTTTAAGATTTTAAAATGAGACCCGGAGTAGAATAAGACAACCCGCGCAAGAAAACACGGAAGAAAAAGTTCAAACACTTAGTCCAAGACTAAGGCGCGTCGTAACCTAAATCACACTAGTGCGCGTCATGCACTAGTGTGAAAAAGGCGACTTTTTGGTTCAATCAACATTGTATACAGAATTTGATTAGAATAATACTATTCTGCTGTTAATTCGAAAAAATAACTTTAACTTCAAAAAATTTGATTTAATACTTAATTAATTTAAGTACAAATCAAAATTTTCTTAAATTTGAAAGAGTCACCACCTAATTTTAAGAATAATTAGGAAACCAATAAGCATTTAAAAAGACCTAACAGGAAAATCTTTCTAAAATATACCAAAGGAAGGGTTAGAGTTCAATTTTCACTTTGAGAAGAACTTAATCACTCAAAATGGCCGCTAACGTGTGGTTGACCGACGATTAAAAAATTGACTAGCTTTTAAAAGATTTGATTGACTTTGAAAAAGTTGACTAGTTGAAAAATTGACTAATTTTGAAAGAAACGGCTAAATTTGAAAGAATGTTGACTAAATTTGAAAGAAATTGACTAAATTTAAAAGAATTTGACCAAACTTGAAAATGGTGACTAAATTTGAAAGAATTGACTAAACTTAAAATAAAATTGACTAAGTTCGAGGATTGACTAAGTCTTAAAAAATTGATTAAGTTTGAAAATGAGCTAATTTTGAAAGGAAATTGACTAAATACTTGACCCATTTTTGAAAGAGATATCACTAAAGTCTAATTTCATAGAAAAGCAAGTTTAAGATCAAAGAGAGAATAAAAGAAGAAATTAACATAAATGGCAAACATGTCGGGGAAATTAATTAGATTAATAACAAATAGTAATATAAATAACATTAGAGTGCTAAGGTTTTCAGGGATTGACCAAGGCTCCAGACTCCACCCCTGAAATGAACAAATAGTAATATAAATAACATTAGAGTAACATCAAATAATAACAAATATCATAAACAAAAGAATGAACTCAAGAAAGCAATTAAATAGCAATTGGGCTCGGCAGGCCCAATTCTCAACCACCTGTCCTAGTGCTAAATAAAAACACTTGGGCCTGCTTGGCCCATATTCTCCAAAGGGAGGGCTGTTGATGATTGGGCCTCTTGGCCTCTTTTGCTGCTATATATCAGTGCAGTATATACACTGTATACTAGTGTATATGCAATGTTTCAGCAATCTATTTTCTTGAAAATTCAGCCTACAAGGCCTCTTGGGCCGCCCCTGCTAAATGGGTTTGTGGCCCATATCCTATGATACACACTTAGTATATATCTACTGTATATTAGTGTATATCAAGGTATATATACTGATTTTATGCCTTCAAAACCTGTATATCAGCTTCCATGGACCTGCATCTTCCTTATCTCGTGAATTAGGCTGACTCAAAGAGGGAAGTTGGGCCTCCATAGCCCAACGAGGTGCAAACGATAGGAGAGGAGATCATTTAGGACTCCAAAATGATGTCACATGCAATAAAACAAGTAAACTACGTAAATAACGACTCTAAAAAAATGCTTAGCAAATAGTAGAACAGCAGAATCCCAATAGCATATAGCATTAGTAATAATCATGAGGAACAATAGCAAGCACAAGTAAGCAAATGTTTGACAAAGAGTCTAACAGTTAACTCCCAAAAAGATAAGTTTAAAAATAACTCTGTTCGGGTTGAGAGAAATAGCTATCTAGTTTGAATTTGAAAAGAGATGCCAACAACAATATGAAGCAAAGTTGACCAAATAGTGCATTCGACAGATTACATTCACAAGGCAAAGCAACGACATCTTCAAGACATACAACTTCATTGAAATACAGTGTAACAGGCCCAGAACCAGAACCTAGCATGATGTTCTTGACTTATCAAAACCAATAACACATCTTTCATAAAATTGATAAAGGATAAAGATTTTTCAACAATTTTTACTTCTAAAGTCAATAATAAGATTGTTCGAGCTAGAAAAATGAAAAGGAATCAGACCCAACTTAATAAACATACTGGAATATGGAACAAAGAGTTAAAAACAGACAAGAACTCAACCCAAATGATGATATGACCACATAACTGACTAAGAAACAAGAGCCAATTGGATGCATAACAGATGAGTCTTTAGCTCACTAAACCAACTAACCTTCACTGTAAACAGCAACACATAACAGATTCAGGAAAAAACATTTAAGTACCCAATTTTGACATAATAACCTCCAAATAAACCACAAACTGAAAACCAAGATGAAGCCAAGGGAAACACAAGCATGACAACAGCACGAAGCAGATCGATGACATCTCACAGAACTAGAATCAACAAAAAATGACTACAACAAGTTTTTCTACTTAATCTTCCTTCATGTGATGATAAACAGGAAGGATAATCACAACACCCACACAATGAACCTAGAACCAACATACCATCAGTTTCATATTCAATAAAGCAGTAAGCAAAATCAAAAATTGTTATTGAAAATTGACAAGGACCATCGAGACAATAATACCAGCTCAGAACAGACACATATCATGAAATCTAGATCAAAGATGGAGCATGTTGCAAAGAAAGGATAAAATAAGGCAGAAATAAGGATGACTCTTTACAGTAAATACTCCCAGCTCGAAGCTGTTTTCAGCAAAAACCAAGATTCGCATCGAGGAACTATTTCAAAATTAAAAAGTAGTAAAGTGCATCATTAAGCTTTGAAATCAAATACAACATAATACGATCAACAACACCAACCCATAGCATAGTCTTGCTTTAACAGACAGAGCATTTTCAGTTAAAATAAGATGAGTGCAAACATAGCTTCGGCATTCACATTCAGACACAGTATATGAATGAAATCACGAAACCAATAGCGAGATTGGGATATTACCTTTATCGGAGCAACAACTGAGACTTCAAGCTTCGATAGTGAGCCTCGACACCATTAAACCTCATTCAAAAACTTCTGGACTCTGAAATCAAACGTTTTATTTTCTAAATCGACGAAGAAGATTTTGACTAAGGCTTTATGAGATAAACAAACGACTGGGGAAATCGATAAAATATTTTCTAGATTTTCAAGATGATGCCGATTGTAGCCATAGATTGAGGATTGCTAAGGTTTTCAGGGATTGACCAAGGCTCCAGACTCCACCCCTGAAATGACGATGAAGATGAGTATATATAGCCCTCAAATTAGGGCACGATTGGGGAGGGAAAATCAAGGGCATTTTCAGGAAATTAGGCATCAATTTTTGTTTTTTGAGATCTTGAAATTCAAATCCCTCAACAAGAAAATGGAATCTCGATTATGCTAAATCCTCAACGAATTTGAGGATCTCGATCGTTGATTCAAGAGAGGGAGAACGTGATTTCGACACTTGGAAATTCCCTCAACAAATTCATATCATAGAGGCTAAGGAGAAGCCACGTATGTATGAATTTGGTTATAGCAACGTTGGAGAGATTCTTAGTTGTCGGGTGCTAGCTGGTTGTCATTGAAGAAGAAGGTGCGAATGGTGAGGGAGAGTATGTGTGCGTATGTGGGAAAATGAGGAGAAAAAAGGAAAAATTGGGGACGTGTGGCCCCCACGCGCTTGTGTATGTATATGTGTAGGTTGGTTGAAAAGTAGAATTGGGCCGGGTTTTGAGAAATTGGGCTGGGCATGGGTATTGGGTTTAAACAAAAGCTGAAAATGAATGGGTATAAAGTGTAGGGAGATTTGATTTGAAATTTGGCTAATTGATTGCAATCTTGGCCAATTAAATTTGATCAAATTAAATTTGATTGACTTATTTGACTACACGATGAAATATACAAATTAATTAAAGAGTTTTTAATATTATCAACTTGAAATAATTTAAAATAATAACTTCTAAAATAAAAATGAAATTTATTTGAGAAAATATTTTTTGCATTTTTGAAATCTAATTATTTCAAATTATAAAAAATTAAAAGCACGATGATTGATTTGTACCGTGGAGGATAAAAATTGGATGCCAACATCCGCATCCTGGAGTTGAGGGATGACTTTTTGGTCTAGTTAACATTGTACGCCAAATTTTATTAATATAATACTAAAGCGCGTCGCAAATTTAAGGGAAAACGCGTAAAAAGTCAGATTTTATGGGCTATATAAGTCGTGAAAAACCTACAACCCTAATCATCCTTTGTTCTAAGTTTTGCTGAAGCTTTTGAGACGGCTACTCCCTGTGGAGAACCATTTTTGATCAGTTTTACCTTCATTTTGTATTTTTCTTATGAGTTTAAGTATAATATTGATGTGTATGATTAGCATGAGTGGCTAATCTTTCCATTTTCTGAGATTGTAGCCATAGACAATGTGTTAATCTTTGAGTTTTAATGCTTATGAATGGGTATTTATGATTGTTCTTATATTATTTAAATCTACATTTCTTAGCTTGATCATCTATGGAAATGAATATGTTTAGCATTGTGAAGTTGAAAGATGTTGGAATGCTTAAGAACATAATAATATAAGAAACTTGTTCAATTAAAATATGAAATTGATTTGTGTATTAGAGATTTGTGACAACTACCTTTACACCAAGCTTGATTTAATGAACAGGATGATATCATTAATGCATTTTTATTGTATCGTTTATCCCTGCTCAACGATGTAGTTAGGCAAACAATAGGAATAGACAAACGGAGGTGTGAAGCCTCGATTTGATAATTTTAACCCTGCAAATCAACAATCATTTCCCAAACATAAGTAGGAAATTAAAGGTTAATACGATGTCTTTAAGGTTACAATCCCAGAATCTCATATTATTTGATAATTAAATATAAAATAAATCTATTCTTATTTTATCACACAATCGTTAGTTTAATTTGCAATTTAAATTATTCAAAACAAGATTTGATAAATTAATTCTTTAATATGCTTCAAAAATTATAACTTGGAATATTAACAATTCAAATTAAATCCTTTGGGCAAGATAATTCGGTCCTTAAATAAAGGCCACTATATTACTTGTTTTTACCACCTGCACTTGCGTGTGCTGGGAGACAATAAGTTTTTGGCGTTGTTGCCGGGGATTCAAAGTATAAATTGAATAATTTTATGAGTTGTTGTGTTTGGTAATGTTCACTACATTTGATTTTAGTTGTGTTGATTGTGCAGAAAATTTAGTTCTAAACTGGAGGAGCAAGATACATACTTTCGTTAATCTAAGAGAAGAGGAAGTGTCTTGTTTCAAACTCCGCCAATTGAAATCATTGAGCAGGAAAATATAATCGAGACCAAGGAAGAAATTGATCTTGTCAAAGAAGAAATGGTGGAACAAAATCCACCTGCACTACCCGCACCTAGGACAGTAAGAGATGTAGCCATTCCTAGAACAACCAATGTCACTAGTTGTTTCGAAAAGCCAAAACCTGGTGGTCGTTGGGAGCTTAAACAAAATATGATTTAATTACTACACTCAACTAGGCTATTTACCAGACTACCACATGAAGATCCACAGGTACGTCTTCAAAATTTTTAGAAATCGCTAACACTTTCATTCCTACAGGCGTATATCAAGATTATGTGAGAATGGCCTTGTTTCCCTTCTTATTGTTGGGGGAAGCAAGGAGGTGGTTGCAAATTGAGCCACCAAACTCTATTACTTCATGGGATGATCTTGCTAAAAAATTTCTTATTCGGTTCTTTCCATCGGGTAAGATAGCCAAATTAAGAAGTGAGATCTTAAGTTTTAAGCAAAGGCCAGGGGAGAACTTATATTAAGCATGGTATAGGCTTAAAACTCTTCTTATTAATTATCCCCATCATTGTTAATCTAAAGAAGTGTTGGTCCACACCTTTACTAAAGGATCGGAACCAAACACAAAGATTCTTCTTGATTCTGCTACAGGAGGACAAGTTTTGAAAAAGACATATGATGAGTTGTATACACTTCTCAATCGTATAGCTCAAGGGAATCCCTAGTAGAATGGAGGATCAAGTCGACCTATAGTTCATAAGCAAGCGGGCATACTGGAAATTGACGTCATCACTACTTTCCAAGCACAAATTTCAGCTATGCCAAACATGATGACAACCCAATTCAACAACTTATCAATGGGTCAACAACCAAAAAATCCAGCAGTAAGTCAACAATCCACACTAGTAAATGCAGTACAATAGCAGCAGCAAAATAATTGGTGTGATGTTTGTGGAGGAGGAGACCACATTGCTAAATTTTGTGGTTTAAATCCTAAGGCGATAAATTTTGTTAGAAATGCAAATAGAGGCGGATATCAAGGCTATGGGAATTCCTACAATCCAAATTGGAGGAATCATCCTAACTTCTCTTGGGATGATAACCAACACAATCAAGGACAATCTCAACAACAATGTCCACAAGGAAGTCAACCATACTACAATCAACAAATGCACCAACCGGTGAAGCAGACCAATCCAAACAATATGTCAGATAATGAAGTTCTAAGGCAAATTTTGGTAAACCAAAATCACCAAGAAGAGGAAATCCAAAGACACAAACAAAATCTTCAAAATTTGGAGAAGCAGTTGGGGCAATTGGCAAGCTCTATGAACTCAAGACCCCAAGGAGGTTTGCCAGGAGATACGGATCCAAATCCCAAGCAAGTTTATGATGTAAGAACGAGAAAAGAAAGGCCATTGATCGAATTGGTGCCTAAGAAGAAAAATATGGTTGAACCAAGTAGTGTTCAAAATAAGGAACTTGCGATTCCAAGCACATCCATTCATGAGGCAATTCCATTTCCTAATCTATCACCTCCATAATTCCATTGCCTAAGCCACCGCCTCCATAATTCCATTGCCTAAGCCACCGCCTCCATTCCCACAAATGCTGAAAAAGAAAAAGGAGGATAAATATTTTCAAAAATTCATCGGGTTTCTAAAGCAGGTACAAATTAACTTACCGCTTATTGATTTTTTGCAGGGAATTCTAAAATATGCAAAGTATATGAAGGACATTGTTGCTAACAAGAACAAGTTGGCAGAATATGAGATGGTGGCACTCACCGAAGCTTATAGCTCTAGAATCTTAAATAGAGCTCAATTACCCACTAAACTAAAAGATCCCAGAAGCTTCACAGTGCAGGTAACAATTGGGAGCTATTTGAATACCAAAGGATTGTGTCATCTTGGGGCAAGCATAAATCTTATGCCAAGTTAGTTATTCTGAAAGTTGGGACTTGGGAAACCAAAACCCACTATAATTGTGTTGCAATTGGCAGATAGATCAATAGCAAGGCCTGAAGGTGTTATCGAGGATGTCTTAGTTAATATGGGATCTCTCATCTTCCCAGTGGACTTTGTCATGCTTGATTTTGAACTAGATCCTAAAGTTCCATTCATACTTGGTCATCCATTCTTGGCGACTAGAGGAACGTTAATAGATGTGGCTGCAGGAAGACTCACAATGATGGCCAATGATAAAGTGGAAGTTTTTGATGTGTACAAGGCCATGAAACTACCAGCTGCATATGAAGATTTGACAGTCATCACGATAATAGACACGACTGCCTCGGTAAGTCAAGTAGAGGTTCAAGACCCACTAGCAAGAGTGTTGCTAAATCAAGGGCTAGTGGATGATGCAGAGGCTCTCGAAATTGAGAGTGTGTTGAATAATGACGCAAGTATTTCAAGAAAGGGGTTGCACCTTTAAATAGGATGTTAGGTCCTCCACCGAAACCATCAATTGAAGAACCACCAAAGCTAGAATTGAAGCCCTTGCCTTTATATCTCAGGTATATTTTTCTTGGAGATAATGATACGTTGCATGTAATTTTTTCTACTTCATTGACTGCAGGTCAGGTGAAAGATGCAGTCGCTGTGCTCAAGAAAGGAAAGAGAGCTATGGGGTGGCAAATGTCAGACATCCACGACAGTAGTCCAGCATTATAGATGAATCGCATCTTCATGGAGGAAGGACATAAACCAGTGGCACAACCACAAAGACGGTTGAACCCAATTATGAAAGAAGTTGTGAAGAAGGAGGCTATAAAGTGGTTAGATACGGGAATCATTTTCCTCATCTTCGATAGCAATGGGTCAGCCCGATTCAATGTGTCTCGAAGAAAGAAGGTATGATGGTGGTCACCAACAATAAAAATGAGTTGATACTGACATGGTTTAGAGGTTGACCGAGCCAAGATTGAAGTGATTGAGAAGTTGCCACTACCTGTTTCATTCAAAGGAGTCCGAAGCTTTCTTGGACTTGCGGGATTCTACCGTAGATTCATTAAGGACTTCTCAAGGATTGTCAAACTGCTTTGCACACTCTTAGAAAAAGAGGTACTCTTTAACTTTGATTTTTCATGTTTGCAGGCATTTGAGACGTTGAAGAAAAAGTTGATTGAGGCACCTATCTTGCAAGCACCAGATTGAAATCTACCGTTTGAACTTATGTGTGATGCAAGTGACACAGCGGTGGGTGCTGTTTTAGGATAACAAAAGGCTAAGGTTTTCCACTCCATATACTACACAAGTAAAACTCTTAATTCTGCTCAAAGTAACTTCACAATTACGGCAAAGGAGATGCTCCTATTAGTACATGCGTTTGATAAATTTAGATCTTATTTGGTGGGCACCAAAGTCATCATTTTCACTGACCACACTATTGTCTGGTATTTGTTTAACAAAAAAGATGCAAAACCAAGGCTCATTCGGTGGATCTTGCTATTCCAGGAGTTTGATATTGAGATAAAGGATCGAAAAGGGAGCAAAACCCAAATTGTCAACCACTTCGCGCGTGGAAAATGATGCACACATTGGGGAACAAATTCAAATCAAGGAGGAATTTTCGAACGAGTAGTGGAGGAACTATCATGGTATGATGACATCATCAACTACTTAGTAAGTAGAGTTTTCACCCAAACGCCAACCATCAACAATGCAAATGGTTAGCCCATGATGCAAAGGCTTATATATGGGATGAGCCCTATTGAGTGGATTTTCCCACAAACACCAACCACAAACAACGCAAGCGGTTAGCCCATAACGCAAAGGCTAACTTATGGGATGAGCCCTATCTTTTCAAGTAAGGGGCTGATGGTATGGTAAGACAATGTGTGCCCCAAAGCAGAGATTCAATAGATTCTAGTAAGGTGTCATGCTTCTCTATACGGGGGTCATCACAGAGGTGAGCGTACAACTCATAAGGTACTCCAATCAGGTTTCTTTTGGCCAACTCTATTCAAAGATGTTATACATTTTGTAAAATCTTGTGATGCTTACCAAAACACAGGTACTATCTCTAGGAGACATGAGATGCTTCTTAATAACATTTTAGAGGTAGAAATTTTTTATGTTTGGGGTATGGACTTCATGGGTCCATTCCCACCCTCTTCTGGTAATACTTACATCTTAGTCACAGTCGATTATGTGTCCAAATGGGTGGAAGCAACAACTTTACCCACCAATAACTCCAAGGTGGTAAGTAAGTTCTTAAAAAAGCACATCTTCACTCGTTTTGGGACTCCGAGAACCATTATTAGTGATGGTGGTAGACATTTCATCAACCAAATAGTGAAGAACCTTCTTGCAAAGTATACGGTAAGACACAAGGTCGCTACAGCCTACCATCCTCAAACAATTGGCCAAGTGGAAGTATCAAATTGGGAGGTGAAACAGATTCTGCAGAAAATGATTAATGCTGCTCAGAAGGATTGGACTACCAAGTTAGATGAAGCATTGTGGGCATATCGAACTACCTACAAAACACCCATTGGTACATCGCCATATAGACTCATTTATGGAAAAACTTGTCATCTTCCGGTAGAGCTTGAACACCAAGCTTATTGGGCAATCAAAAGACTAAATCTTGATCCCGAGCTTGCTGAAAGAAAGAGGTAGAAACAGTTGGAGGAGTTAGAAGAATTCTGGTTTCAAGCTAGGAGAATGCCAAACTCTACAAAGAAAAGACCAAGCAGTGGCATGACCGACATATAATCAACACACTTTTGAGCCTAGCCAACAAGTACTTCTCTTTAACTCTCGTTTAAAATTGTTCGCAGGTAAGCAATGATCAAAATAGAGTGAACCCTATGTGGTGGTATCTGTAACACTACATGGAGCAGTGGAATTAAAGGATGAGGCCTCCAACCAAATGTTTTTGGTAAATGGTCAATGTGTCAAGTAATACTACGGTGAAGACACAACCAAAGTTGAGAAGGCCATTGAATTGGCCAAAGATGAGTAAGTTTTTGATGCGTCATATTGTGACGTTAAATCAAGCGCTACACGGGAGGCAACCAGTGAATAAGGTGATATTTTTCTATTTTATTTTAATTTTTAATAAATAAATAAATAAATGTGTTTTCATGACTTAAACACCCAGAAAAATAAAAAAAATTGCACAAAAAAACACCAGTGCGTGTCGCGTACTGGATGTCAAAACTGTATAATTTTTTATTTCGATTTCCCATTGAGTAATTGGTAAAGTTTAGATTTTTTTGGTCAAAATCAAATATTATAGCATATTTTAGCATGTTTAGGTGTTAGGTTGATTTTTTTGAGCCCTGAACAAAAATAATTTTTTTTACTATTCCAGGTAGAGGGCTTCTCTTGTCCCCTCCGCGACGCCACCCCTTGGCCAGAGTAAGAAGAATTTTTTTATAAAGTGTACTTTCGTGTCCTCTTCGCTTTTTGTTTGGTTTTTATGAAACTCGACCCGACCGTATATTGTTAGTTAAAAACCCAATCCTTTTTAACCCCATGCCCGATCCCCTTTTTCAATTTTCCCCCAATTCTTCTTTCAAATTTCCTCAATTCTCACTTTTATTCACTTAATCCACAACACATATCCAATTTTGGCACCAAATTCACTCATCTTCTTTAATGAATCGTCACTCTAAGTAAGTATTCTTGCTACATGCTACTATTCCAAGTGAAACCTTTAAATATGTGTTGTTCTTGTTAATCAACATAATGTGGAATGATGAACTTTGTTTTATGTTATTGTTGCCTTCTTGTTAAGTATTAGTTTTACTCTGGATTGCTTCAATGGATTGGTGTGCATTTTAATTTTGGGGTAACCCTAAATCGACACTCATGGGGATTTTAGGGGTAATTGGGAGAAACTCACTTCTTTTACTCTAAGTGTGGTTTGTAAGTATTAGTGTTGGAAAATTTGTGAAAAATTTATTTATCAAGATAGTTTTTGGTGAGTTGATTTTTGAACATTTGCCTAGCTTGATACTAGCTCTTTGTCTAGGAGTGTTGGGTTTCGACACGCTTACATACACTGTGTCTTTCTGAATGAATAGTTGGATAATTTGCACAAGATGTATTGAATAACGGACTATTTCTGGGATGATTTTTGTAATGCACTTTCCTGGTTCTAATTCTTCTCCCATAGATTTTTTTCATTGCTTCATGTGTACCTTGAATCACCTTGGCTAGTTGCTCAGTTAACTAGGCGGTGGGGTGTGTATTCTTCACCTTTCTTGCACTAAGAGATTGTGTATTTCATCAATGGGAAAAATTTGGACTGAATAAGGTGTAATACAAATATATGATTTGTGGATTGTTTGAATATTGTGTCTATGACAAGTGAGTTATTTTCCTGTCAATTATGAGTAGACTGTCAACATTGGATGAATAAATTATGAGGAAAAGTCTGAGTACCCTTTTATTTTCACTGTCTTTGACTTAAGTGTGGGGTAATGGGAATGATTTGGGAATGAGTTATTGAAGTATAAGGTTGAGTATGATTTTGTGTGGGAAGGGTGAAAATTGCAGCTGTTGTATGATGTTACATTTGATAGCTAATTTATTCTCACATGCTTTGACATTTAAAACTGAGTAACATGAAGTGTTTAGAGTTAGATTTATTGATGGGACTTGTTTGGCTAAATTTTATCCCTTTTGTATTTGGGTTAAATGAGAATGCCTTTGGGATTAGGAACCTTATATCACTGGAAACCTAATAAAAGCCTTATTTTACTATTATGTATGCTTGAGAATGACACTAGTGTTTCTTGCTCATAATACCAACCGATAGGTCTGTTAAATGCTACAAACTCGTAAGGAAAAATGAGACTGGGAGTTTTACCTGTATAATTACTTGATATTTGGCAAACTAAAATTGATCTCTACTGTACTTAGTTCACTTGGACAGTGTGGGTAGTGTTTAACGTTATGTTGTTCGAATTTTTGACTGTAGTTGGAAAGTCTGAGTACCCTCTTGTAATTCATTTTCTAAATCAGTGTTCGGTTGGTCGTATTAAATGGCGGGGTCCAAATTCTCTTATTGAACACTCATGTTTCTTATTTGTTTTTGTAGGATTCTATGGCCTCTAGAGATAGACAAGCTGGTTAGTCCAATAAAGCTGCAGTTGCACCCACCAGGAGGAGGTCCCGGGACATCCCGACAGTCCCAAAGGGCCCCAAGCACAGAAAAAAGTAGCTATCATATGGGGCGAAGGCGGTCGACAGAGTTGCACTCAAGTGGTACAAAAGCCACCCTGAGTCCAAATACTTTCCGGACTTCCCGATAGATGTTGAGAGCTCAACCAAGCATACCAGCCATCTATGAAAGATGCATCTAATATCGGCTACACTTCTTGTTCGAGCATCCACGTCTGTGTAATCTAAGCATTATCAGGGAGTTCTACGCAAACATGGGCAAGGAGGCATGCACCCAGAGGGTTAAGGTAAGGGACGTGATCGTAAATTTTAGTCTGTTGATCATTAATGAGATCATTGGGACACCATTGGATATCACAGACACATTTGAGGCTTTGGTCCAGCATCCACCCTACCAAGCCATTAGGCATACTCTCTCCGGCCCTCAGTCTATAGCCTAATATGATTGGCACGTATACCGAGGGTACCATCAGACCTTCCCATTCGGGCAGCTGAACAAACAAGCCTGTGTTTGGCTAAAGATAGTGACACATGGGCTCTTTCTTGGACAACATTCCTCCAAGTCATGAGGGAGTGGGTTTGCCTCATCTATGCATTGATGACGAACATGCACCTAAATTTTGGGTCGATACTGAAGGCGACCAAGGCGCATCGCAAATAAGTATAAAAATAGTGGAAAGCTATTTTTCAACGGGGTTGGTGAAAAAGCAACCTAAATCACACTAGAGTTCAAGTGTCGTAGGGAGTCTATGAAGCCATGTCTGTGTTCATGTGCAGGTGTGCCCACAGACCCTCTTGACTACTGCCTACACATCGAGGCGACTCCTTGAATAGTCAGAACTGTTCAAACACCGGAGCCTGGAGCAGCACCTACTCTCTCCACTTTTGAGCATGCCCGCAGAGACGAGCTGGTCATGGTACGCATGTTCGGGATGCAGTCACTGATGTTGCAGGCGCATGGCCACCTTATCACACCTGAGGAGATTACCGAGGTAGAGATCTAGTACCCGCTAAATGATCATGCCCGAGCAATGTTAGGCATTGGCCCTTAGTTCGTCAAACCGCTTATGATGACGTTTCCTCTGACACAGAGGCGAACAAGAGCGATACGGAGGAGGAAGATATGGAGGTGGCTGATGATAGCTTGGAGGATGAGAATTGAGCATTTCACCACAATCCACAGGTTTTTTTTAGTTAGCACTGGGGACAGGCTATTATTTAAGTATGGGGTGGGGGGTATTTATGCTACTGACACATGTTATTATTTTTGATACTACAGTTGATATTTCGACATGATTATTGTCTTTGTTTATGTGATTATTAGTTTTAAATTATCATGACTATTTGTTGTTAATGCATCTTAGTATGATTGTTTGTTTTTATAAGTCATAGTTGAGTGATGTTACCCTATGACGGCTGCATGACGATCGTCCTAAGGGTATATGTCAAATAGAGTTGCATTTTAGAGTACCGGTAGTATGTAAAATATTTGTTATATGTGAAACCTTGAAAACTAGGATGATATAAATCCTTGGGTCTTTAATAGCTTGAACTTGAAATTTGTACTGATGAATAACTGCTTAATTTTGAATTCATGAGAAATAAGTGATAGTGAATTTAGTGTTGCCTTACGGTGAAAATGGACCATGGGAGTGTAAGTTGAATTGTTAGTCTATGTTGCTATAGCTGTTACGAACTTGACCGATATGTCAAATTAACTTAGTAGATTTTGAATTTGTAGGGAAAGGATCTAGGCATTTTTTTGGCAATCTAAATAACTTAGACCTTTTCATCCAATTTATTAAAACATCGTAGTTAACCCCTTTGAGCTTTAGACTTTTTCTTTCATTAGCCACATTTCTAGCCGAACCCCTTCTTTGACTTTTAACAATATTTAATCCTAATTCTTGAGCGCTTTAAGTTAAAAAGTTAAGGAATGAGCAGCTGAAATGGAACATGAACAGTAGAAGTTTATGGTTCAGAGGTACTATTCAATAAAAATAAAAATAAATAAATAATAATAATAAAAAAATCAAAAAATTAGAAAACAGAAAAATAATGTGTTTGTTAATATCTATTGATAATTTTTGAGTATGAAAATTGTGGAAACAAATAAAGGATGTTGAAATGAAGAAGATTAAATAGGGCAAGAGAAGAGAAAAATAGGGTAGTATACGCTTTAAGCGCTTGGGAAATGAACCATGACGGCCATATCCAGAAATTTATCCCACCAGCCTTAAGCCTACGTTATAACCAAATAAAAGAACTAAGTGATCCTTTAAAATGAAAAATTCTAACTAAGTACAATTTAAACATTAAGGGCAAGTCTATAACAGTTAGAAGCAACATAAAATTTCTTTTGTGAGAGGGAGAGTTGATTGTGTACCTAAATAAAATCCTCTTCTAAGAATTTAATTGTGTTGATGGATAATTCTTCAAGTGAGGGCACATAATCATCAAAAGGGTGGAAACTAAGTAAAGTTATAACAAAAATTCTGCATGAATCCGCATTTATTCATTAAAGTACTTATTAAAGGTGATGTTGCTAGGAATCTTGAAAGTGCTAATCTTGGTTTGAAAAGTATGTTCATATAAATTTTATTATACATACTATTTAGGTATGTGCATGCATGAGTCTTGATTTGCCCGAGGACGGACAAAGCTTTAAGTGTGGGGTGGTGATCTTAGGCATATTTAAATGCCTAAATAAACCAAAGTCCCATAAATAAAGTTAAGTTTGAGGGTAAATCTGTAGAGTTTTAGGTACTTTAATAAGATTTTGTGTATTATGTTAACATTGGATAAATTACGCTTCGAATCTGTGTTTTTTATTTTTATAATATTTTAAAATTTTGGAATGAGACCCGGAGCAGAACAAGACAACCCGCGCAAAAAAATAAGGAAGAAAAAGTTCGAAAACTTAGTCCGCGACCAAGGCGCATCGCAAATAAGTATAAAAATAGTGGAAAGCTATTTTTCAACGGGGTTGGTGAAAAAGCAACCTAAATCACACTAGAGTTCAAGTGTCGTAGGGAGTCTATGAAGCCATGTCTAGTAGAGTCCTTATTATTGGTGTGAAGAGATCCACATCCATAATAAGTAGGCTATAGGACATTAGGAATTGTTTCACTTATTTCATGTTCTAAATCGTGCTATAGAGTTATACTCTATGAAAAGTTCTCTTTTAATCCGTGCTCTATGAGTTGCAAAGTTATGATCATGCATCCTTGAAAAGTCATTAGAGGTAGAAGATGTCCCATCATGCAGAATGGTAATCCATCCGAGCCTCAAGGACATAAGGAGCCCATGGATCCAGCTGTCCTTGTTGACCAACCCTCACAAGCTGAGATTTCCAATGCTGAACTTCTCTAGGCTATTCAGACTCTAGCCCAGGCTGTCACAACAGCTGCTATGAGATAAGGACCAGGTAAATAAGATGCGTATTACACATCTAAAGTCCGAGAATTCTTAAGGATGAATCTGTCAGAGTTCATGGATCTGCACCCACTGAGGATCCTGAGAACTATGTGAAGAAACTTCATAAAATGTTTCAAGTGATGCATATGGCTGATACTGATAGAGTTGAACTGACTGGCTACTAGCTCAAGGGTTTGGCCAGAATATGGTTTGACTAATGGAAGAAGAGTAAAGGAGAGAATGCCCCATTGCTGACTTGGACAGTGTTTGAGGAAGTTTTCTTAAGAGCTTTTTTCCTAGAGAATGAAGGGAGGCCAATGTAAGAGATTTCTTATATCTGAAATAGGGCCTTATGACTGTGCAAGAGTATGGGCTTAAGTTCACTCAGCTATCCCGTTATATCTAAATATGGTTGCTGATATGAGGGGGAGAATAGGTATTTATGTTGATGGGCTTAACAAAGGGCCAAAGAGAGGTAGGAGGGGAGCGATGCTTATGAGTGATATGGACATCAAAGATTGATGACTTTTGTGTAACAAGATGATGAGGAGAGACGGCATGATAGTGAGGAGAGACGGCATGATAGAGAGGAGACCAGAAGTAAGAAAGCTAAGTCATTCAGTTATGAGGGTGGAAAGAGAGGGAATGGTAACAGATTCCAGTCTAAGTTATCACCATCATCTACTAGTACACCTGCACCCAGAACTAGGAATGATTACAGATCTCAGAATATTGGAGCCAATGTTCACAGGGTAAACCACTATGTGGTAACTATGGAAGATTACACTTGGGTAGGTATCGTGAGGGGAGTGATGCATGCTTTCATATGGTCAAGTGGGATAGTACCATATAGACTTTCCAAAGTGGGCTGACCAGGCTCAATCTTCTGCACCAGTCCTGCCAGCTAGAGGAAACCACAGAGGCACTATGTCAGGTGCAAGCAAAGCAATAAATTATTTATATGCCATAGGTAGTCGCCAAGATTAGGAGAACTCCCCAGATGTTGTGATGGGTATGATTTGAGTTTTTTTCTTGATTGTTATGTTTTAATGGATCTTGGCACCACACTACCATTTGTAACTCCTTATGTGGTTAGTAGATTTGATAGAACCCTTGAGAGTCTTCTTGAACCCTTTGATGTTTCTACTCCAGTGGGTGAGTCTATTCGAGCTGAGAGAATCTATAGAGCCTGTGTAATATCCATCTATCACAAGGATACTCTTATTGATTTGGTTTAGTTAGAGATGATTGATTTTGATGTAATCTTTGGCATTGATTAGCTTCACGCCAGTTATGCATCTATTGATTGTAGAGCCTGAGTCATTAAGTTTCAATTCCTGAATGAGCCGGTTCTTGAGTAGAGAGGTGATTCTGTTGCACCTAAGCGAAAATTTATCTTCTATCTTAGGGCCAGAAAGTTGATTTCCCAAGGTTGTATCTATTACCTTGTGTGAGTTGAATATGATGATGTTGAGTCTCCTACTCTTGAGTCAGTCCCTATTATGAATAAGTTTCCTAAAATGTTTTCTGAGGATCTACCTGGAATCCCTCCCGATAGAGAGATTGACTTTGGGATTAATGTTCTTCGTTGTACCTAGCCTATCTCAATTCCACCTTATAGGATGGCCCTCGCTGAGGTGAAAGAGTTGAAAGAGCAATTGAGAGATCTATTAGAGAAGGGATTTATAAGGCCTTGTGTTTCTCTTTGGGGTGCCCCTGCCCTGTTCGTGTGAAAGAAAGATGGATCTCTCTGAATGTGTATCGATTGTTGACAACTGAACAAGCTCACAATAAAGAATAAGTATCCTCTCCTAAGGATTGATGATTTGTTTGACCAACTTCAAGGTGCCTCTTATTTCTCAAAGATAGACCTCAGATCTGTCTACCATTAGTTGAAAGTGAGGGAATGTGATATTCCAAAGACTGCCTTTAGGACTAGGTATGGCCATTTTAAGTTCTTAGTCATGTCCTTTGGGTTGACTAATGCACCTCCAGCCTTCATGGACTTGATGAATAGGGTGCTCAGACAATATCTTAATAAGTTTCTAATTATGTTCATCGATGACATATTGGTGTATTCGAGAGATGGAGAGGAGCATGTCAATCACCTTAAACCTATCCTTCAGACCCTCAAGTACCATGAGTTATATGTGAAATTCTCTAAATGTGAGTTCTAGCTTAAGTCAGTGGCTTTTCTAGGCCATGTTATTTTCGATGGTGGTATTTAACTGGATGCTGAAAAGATTGAAATGGTTAAGAACTGGCCCAGATTGACCTCTTCGACTGACATAAGAAGCTTCTTGGGGTTGGCAGTCTACTACCGTCGATTAGTTGATGGATTTTCTTCCCTATCCATACTATTGACCAAATTGACTCAGAAAAAGGTTAAGCTTCAGTGGTCAGATGAATGTGAGAAGAGTTTCCAAGTGTTGAAGACTAGACTAACTACTGCACCAGTTCTGACCTTGCTTGATGGGACAGAGGACTTTGTAATCTATTATGATGCTTGGAGAGTTGGATTGGGATGTATGCTGATGCAAAATGGGAAGGTGATCACCTATGCTTCCAGACAACTTAATGTTCATGAGAGGAACTATCTGACCGGTGATCTTAAGTTGGTTACGGTGGTGTTTGCACTTAAAATCTTGCGCCACTACTTGTATAGAGTGCATGTGGATGTATTCACTGATCACAAGAGCTTACAGTATGTCTTCAGTCAAAAAGAGCTCTATCTGCGACAGAGGAGATTGTTGGAGTTGATCAAAGATTATGGCATGAGAATTCTCTACTACCCAGGTAAAGTTAAAATTGTTGCTGATGCTCTTAGTAGGTTGTCAATGGGTAGCATGGTCTATGTTGAGTAAGGAAAGAAGGAGTTAGCGAAGGAAGTGCATCGATTGGCTCAATTGGGAGTTCAACTTGAGGAGAATGATAAGGGAGGAGTTAATGTTTAGAATGGGTCGCTTCATCCTTAGTGGTAGAGGTAAAAGAAAAGAAAGACCAAGATCTTGTCATAATTCACTTGAAGGAGGTTGTCTACAAACAGAAAGTGATGGTCTTCTCTGAAGGGAAGATGGATTGTTGATATACCAGAGTAGATTGTGCATTCAAGATATTGATGGTGTTCGAGATAGGATTATGGCCAAAGCCCATAGTTCTATATATTCCATTCATCTTGGCTCTGCCATGATGTACCACAACTTGAGAGAAGTCTACTGGTGGAGTGAAATAAAGAGAGATATTGCTGAGTTTGTTTCCAAGTGCTCGAATTGCCAACAAGTTAAAGTCGAGCATCAAAGGCCATGTGGATTAGCACAGAACTTTGAGATTCCTAAATGGAAGTGGGAGATGATCAACATGGACTTCGCTACTGGTCTACTGAGGTCTCAAAAGCAAAAGATTTGATATGGGTGATCGTGGATAGGATAACCAAATCAGCTCACTTCTTAGCAGTTTAGACAACTAACACTGCAGAGGAGAATGCGAAGTTATACATCTGTGAGATTATGAGGTTGGATGAAGTTCCCTTGTCTATCATCTCAGATAGAGGAGCTTAATTCACCTTCCCATTTTGGAGATCCTTCCAGAAGGGATTGGGTACTAAAGTGAATCTGAGTATAGCCTTCCATCCATAGACAGATGGCCAGGCAGAGCATATAATTCAGACCTTAGAGGATATGTTGAGAGTCTGTGTCCTTGACTTCAAAGGAAATTAGGATGATCACTTACCATTGATTGAATTTGCTTATAACAATAGTTATCATGCAAGCATTCAAATGGATCCCTACCAAGCTTTGTATAGGAGGAGATATAGACCACTGATTGAGTGGTTTGAGGTTGGAGAAGCCGAGTTGATCGGACCTGATCTTGTCCACCAATCGATGGAGAAGATAAAGGTCATCAAAGAAAGGTTGAAGTCTATATAGAGTCGCCAGAAATCTTATACCGATGTGAGGAGAAGAGACTTAAAGTTCAAGGTAAATGATAGGGTGTACTTAAAAGTGTCACCCATGAAGGGTTTCATGAGATTTGGGAAGAAGGGGAAATTGATTCCTCATTATATTGGTCCTTATCAGATTGTGAAGAGGATTAGGAAGGTTGCTTATGAGTTAGAGTTGCCTTCCAAGTTAGATGCAATTTATCTAGTATTCCATGTCTCGATGTTGAAAAAATGATTGATAGATCCTGACTTTGTGATCCCTGTTGAGAGTATTAGAGTAAAGGATAGCCTATCCTACTAAGAGATTTCGGTCCTAATCCTCTATCGTCGGGTTCACAAGTTGAGAACCAAAGAGATCGCCTCAGTCAAAGTCTTGTGGAGAAACCAATTCATTGAGGAAGCCAAGTAGGAAATAAAGGAAGATAGGAGAACTAAACATCTACATCTATTCATGCCGGCTGAGGAGAATTTTGAAGGTAATATTCCTAATCTTGACCAAATAGATGTTTCTATTCTTGAGTCGATATGTCTATTCTTGAGTTTGATTAGAGTTGTTGAGGTTGATGAGGAGCCGAGAGTTGAGTTGTTGAGTGAGTATTGAGATGAGTCTTGAGTCTATTCGTGCCTTGATATCCACTTTTTACTTATCATTAGAGGACGAATGATCCCAAGGGGGAGATGATGTAACACCTGATAAAATTATCAAAATACCCCTAGAGGAGAGATGTGCGCATAACGTGTCTCCCCATGCTCAGATGAAAAATTCAAGGCCAAGTATGCGATCAGCATGAAATAATGAGTGGGCAAATGGTCTCGATTAATTTTTAGAGCAAATGGATCAAAAGATAATTTTTTGATGCGAAAATGCAAACCAGTGAGGGTGCGCAATAGAGGTGCGACGCTTCCCTGCCGAGGACCAATACTTGGTTTTATTGCAAAATTTTTCTACGGGATTCAAAAACTTGTTTGAAGATTTTTTGGCAAAAAACACTAAATCCACATCGTGGACGTGCTTTCCATAACGGAACATTTTTTTCTTAATTTTGCATGGGACATTCTAGACCTTTTTTAACCCCCTCTAAACTCAAAAAATGATCAAAATAGGTCATTTTGAGCATAAAAAGGGTTTTAAACCCCATGCTAAGTCCTTTCTATGTTCTGGAAAGAGACTAGGTCTAAAGAGAAGAGGAGCGTAAACTTAAGGAGTTTGAGGAGAATTCTTGAGGTTCTCTATCAAAAGCTTCACCCCAGGTATGTAAAACTAAATTAAAGCATGGGATTGTTCTCTCATGTGCCCTATAGATGGTAATAAAGGAGATGAGAGTTCATGTGTCACGCCCCGGGAGGGGACCCAAGATATGGCCAGCACCCAGAGACTATTTCTAGTCCCCAAGTGAACCACTTGGCCTCATCACATTCATTCAATCAATCATTTTACTAATCAGCAGAAGTTAATAGAATGTAAATGGGCACGTCTATCATTAGTCTCAAAATAATAGTATAAATGAAAGTCTAGTAGGAAGAACTAGCTCACAATCTTAACAATCAATATCCGACTCTAGTCTATGAAGTCTCTATCACTATTAGGTGGTGCCAATGACAGACCCATGCCTACCTCAATAAAATAAAAATTAAGCAACTCTAACTCTAAAGCATGATGAAAATAAAATAAATAAATCCTTCGAAGTAGGAGAGGCTCACCAATCCACTGAACGTCCAAAGATCCTCAACGATGCACTTGCTGATGATCTCTATCTCGTGTATCTGCATCATAAAATGATGCAGCACTAGAATGGCATCAGTACATGAAATATATGGTATGTAAAGAATGAAACCGAAATAGGTAGAATAATATAAAAATAACGATCAACTTAATATAGAAACCAATCAATATGTTAAATGTCTATCTAAAGTAAGAATAAAGAATAGACATGTGACCCATCAACTAATGAACTCATAAATCAAAACAGGCTCATTTCAGAGGGACTCATCTCAACTTATCTCATCTCATCTCAAACTACTTAGTTTTGAAACTTTATAGAGTTTCTCTTTTCCGACAACAATCACTTATGAGCTAATAACAACAATCATGCTGATTTTTTCACGGCCGTTCCGTACTTTCTAGGTAGAGAATGAATCAAAGCCATAAGGACAAGTCCAAATTGAGACAACAATCTATAAGTCCCCTATTGATTTAGAGACTTCTAATCAGAGGGAACATCAACATCATATGATGTGATAGTCCTAATCCTCACATACGCTTGGTTACGTAGTATGATGAGTGTGATTTGGTATAACTCTTACTCTTTTGGTGCTTGATACTCCTCCCATGACTCAATGCTCATAAAATAATCCATCCAATCAAACTATCCCAATCCAATCATCTCAATTAGCCTCATGGAGACACAATCTTTCAATCAGTCTCATAGAGACTCTAATCATTTCATCAATCAATAGCTCAAGGCTAGGGAAAATCATTAGGGAACAATCGAATAGGCAAATTATTAGAGTTCACTTGGAAAGACTCATAGATCGTCATACACTATCAATCTATCAACATTCTCATATTCACAATCATAATCTCTATCAACATTCCCAATCGAGGCTAGACTCAATCCCTATCTTCATTCATGCAATCTTTATGAAATAGTAAATATGGCTTATGCAATAATTAATGTAAAAGTATTCAATTCAAGAAAACAAGATTATGATGATCATCAACATATGAAAATACATGTAAGTTATATAATTTTCAAGAAAATATTCAAGAATCATGCATGTAGACATCAAGAACCTTCACCTCTCATCTAAGATCATCTATAGAGTACATGAAAAAACAATCTCATGATTTTATTTTAGCCTTACATACCTGGGATAAAGCTCTTTCAATCAACCATCAAGAATCCTCCTTGAATTTTTCAATCTCACATTTTTCTTTCTTCTCTCTCAAGCCCTAACTTTCAAGTGTTGTGAAGAAGGACTTAGAATGGGGTTTTAGACTCTATTTACTCATAAAACAACCTAAATTGATCGTGTTCTAAGTTTAAGAGAGGTTGAAAATTGACCGGAATGCCCCTCAAATTAAAAGAAAAAGTTTCATCATGAAAATGCACAGTCCACATCGCGGACTAGGTGCGAACATATATATTTTCTTTACAAAGTTTCTCATCAAAAGTAAATTTTAAAAAAACAGTGTTGGTCCGCACCAACATAGTTTTTCGTTGACTTATGAAAAATTATTTTTTGACTCGATTGCTCTAAAATTTGAATGAGACCATTTTTCCAATCAATTTTTTTTATGTTAATTGCATATCTAATCTCGGATTTGTAAATGAAGCATGGAAAGATGCATTACGCGCATGTCTCTATTCTAGGGGTATTTTGGTACTTTTACTAAGTGTTACATCATGAGGCCCCATGTATGTTTTCTTGAAATACTGTCTTGATTATTTTCCTTGAAAATTATACCTATTACATGTATTTTCATATGTTGATGATCATCATGAACTTGATTTTTTGAGTTATATATTTTCCATGAGATACTGTACAACCTTATTTGTTAAATTGTAAAAGCATGCATAATGAAACTAGGGACGGAGTCTAGAGCCTTGGTTTGAGCATTGTTGAGTGAAATCTTGATATGAATATGAGGTCGAGTTAATTGAGCTTGATGATCCTATGAGTCTTCATAATTGAGTTATTGAGTTTTGTCTAAATGACCCCTTCTAATTGAGGATCTGAGTCCTTGAGTTCTTGTTGAGAGTTGAGTTAACTGAGATGAGCTAACATCCCAGAAATAATAGAGGACCCTTGATTTTGATTTAGTGAGATGGTGAGAGTCTCCATGAGACTATTTGAGTTGATGAATGCCTCCATAAGGCAAGTTGAGATGAGGAAGAGTCTTATGAGTTTTGAGTCTTGGGAGGAGTATCGAGCACCAAAATGGATAAAAATGAGTCCCACTCGCACTCATTAACTACGTAGCCAAGCGTAGGAGGGGATTACACTATTGTATTACATGGCCCCCGCTCGAGATAAAGCCCCTGAAATAATAGCAGAAAATAGAGGATGTAATATAAAAATCTATTTTTTTTATTGACTTTACCTGATCTATGCCCTTTAATTTTGGGTGTGTATAACTAGATAGTTAAGTCTCAAACAAATTATATCCCTTTTGGATCATATTCGTTCCTTACCCAGCAAGTACGGAATGACTGTGGAAATATCAGCGTGATTGTTGTACAATCACTGGCTTATAAGTGAGTATTGTCGAGTAAGAGAAACTCCCAGAAAGTTCCCACCTTGAGTACTCTAAGTTGAGTTGAGCTGAGTTGATTGATGAGCTTTGAGTTGGTTGATGGGTCATTTGTCTACTCTTTATTCTTGCTTTAGATAGACATTTGACATTCTGATTGAGTATTACTTTAAGTTGATAATTGTTTATGTTTCATTCAGCTATTTTACATACCAGTACATTCCAAGTATTGATGTCCCCTTTTGGAATGCATCATTTTATGATACAGAGGCAGGTACTAGAGATCGTTAACAGGCACACCATTTAGGATCTAAGCATTTCAGCTGATTTGGTGAGCCTCCCTTACTTCGGAGGATCATTACATTTATTTCATCATGCTTATTAGAGTTAGACTTTGAGTTAGCTTATTTTATTCTGAGGTAGTCATGGGTCTGTCATTAGCACCATATGATAGTGTAAAGGCTTCATAGACTAGAGTTGGAGTATTGATGTTAAGACTTATTGAGCTAGTTTCTTTCTACTAGTCTTTTATTTATTTGATATACTTTGAGACATTAGCATTGCTCACCTTTATCTTAGTCTTCCGCTGATTTTTATTGAGTTTATTGATTGGATGGATGTGCTGAGGTCGAGTGGTTCACTTGGAGATTAGCAATAGTCTATGAGTGCGGGCCACGTCTAGGGTACCCTCCCGGGGCGTGACAAAGACTAACCTATTAGGTTAGCTAGTTTTGATATGCTAGGGATACCCGCCCAATTTGATCCACTTAATATTTTAATATATAATAATTTGTTATAAACCTGTAAACATCACAACATGAGGGATAGGAAGTGTGCAATACCATTGAATTGAATGTTAAACATGCTTATACTAAAAACACAAGGTCCTAAATCAAAATTTACCAATTATTTAAAGGATTAAAGTGCTAATTTCCGTTAATTAACATAAGTATTAATTCCTTTTTAATTACAAAGTGCAAATATAATTCAACTTAATTAGCATAAATATTCTTTATTACTAGCTCAACCCCATTGAAGATCTTAATTTCCTGGAGTAAGCAATTCTAGAGTATCAAATACAACATATATAATTAAACATAAATACAATATAAAGTTCTTGCTCAATAGAAACTTTTTTTGTTACTCAATCTTTGCTCATGATCTATGATCTGTAAACATGTAAAGAAGTTGTATAAATAATTTTTCAATATAAATAAACTTACAAATTTAATTTCAGTAGACAAGTAAGTACTTCAATTTTGATAGTATGTATTGAGACATCATTTGTTAATGATTTTTTGTGCGAATACATATCCAATTTGATAAATAAAGTAATTCACTTACCCAAAAAAAAAATTGAATAAAAGAAGAAAACATTTTGAGACGCTGAAAAACTAATTTTTCCCAACGTATTTCTAATATATTTTGTAGTACCTTTTAAAATCTTGATAAAAAATTAACTTTTAAAATCTGGAGAAGTAGTTTCTCCCAAAGATTACCATCTCATCATATTGCATTCTTTGTAGTTTGAAATATGTAATCCTTTCAACTCATCCAAAATTTAATGAATTGAACCGCTATATGGGTCAACTAATCAACCCATGAAGTAACATAAATATGCCCTAATAATTTTTCTTTAAACTTACATACAATAGATTGTATCAAATAAACTGAGACAAATGAAATAACGGATTTTGCGCAAAATTTTACCTGGTGGTGACACTGAATCTCTGAGTTTGATATTTGGCTTCGAGGGAGGCACTAATCTAATAAAGAGGGGTCTATGCGGTGGACATGATTCTTCTCGAAGTTTATAATCACTACATTTATAACCTATATTCAATGAAAAAATAAGTAATACATCATCGCAGAAATGATATTTGAATTTGGAAAAATGAAAATTAAAGTACTATAAAAATTGAAATACTAGTAATTAACGTTTTAATCATATTATTTAAAAAATATTTAGAATTCGAATATACCTGTTTTGAAATATGGTTTATACATGAAAATTTCTAAAAGATGTAATATAAAAATCTATTTTTTTTATTGACTTTACCTGATCTATGCCCTTTAATTTTGGGTGTGTATAACTAGATAGTTAAGTCTCAAACAAATTATCATGTAGGATATAGGTGTCTACGAGTTTAACTTTATACAAGTTTAAGTGTTTATGTATGCACACTCAAAGTTAGAGGGCATAGAGATGTGAGTTGAGGCCAAGTTGAAAGGTATATTTATATCTTTTTGAAAAACTAACAAAATCACCCAACTTGATTAAATAACTAAATATACAATCAAATATGTCATAAATAGCAATATCTCAAAATATATAGTTACATAATGTCATATATTATATTCATGTATATGCATGCTTCTACTTATTATTACAAATAATTTTCATTTTTTTTGAGGTTGAGACCTAAAAAAATGATTTAAACATACAATATAATTTAAATTGATTCATTTTTATAAAAATAAAAACTTAGGGTAAAATTTGTGAAAAAAAAATGTAAAAGTGAAAAGAAGATATTTGGGTGGTTATAAATCTCAAATACCTCAACATTGAGTTTAGAAATTTTTAGGTAATTCGAAAAAAATTCTCACTGTCAAACGTATCATATATATACATATATATAAGGTTTCGTTATATTATCATTGACGAAATTAGAATTTTTGTTAACATGAAGAAGCAAACAGACGAATTAAGAAGTAATGGGGTTTAATATCACTATATATACATTAAACAAAATATTTTAACTATATATAAATAATATAATTTTCTGTTAAAGATGATTCGACTGAATCCCTCAACCATATCAATATAAAATTATAATACAAAGAGTGGATTAGTACTGCACCTGTCAATCTCCTTGAGGTTGTTGAGGATAGACAGAGGATTATGACAAAACAAGCTAAGAATAATGCTTTGTGATTCATGGAGATCAAATTGGTGATATATTAATCAATAAACTTATATGCTGCTACTTTTATAATATTCCTCAAGGGAACATTTATAAGAAATTCATAAATGAGTGGACCATTTAATGTGTTCACTTTTATTTTTCCTTTTTTTGGTGCTTGACTAGGAGTTTCTTGGCTAACATGTATGAACTTGAGTAGAATTGTGGGGCAAGACCTAGGAGTATTGGGCTAAGAGTTGAATTTTGCGATGTTTGCACAATTAAGATGTTTTCCTACAAAAACAATTATGAAATTCATATATTATTAAATACTTTATTGCTATAATTTTATTTTGTTACATGTCTTAGAAGATTAGAAACTTGTGTTATAGTAGGTCAGTAATCATGTCATTATATATTGTATCGTTGTTATTGTCTGTCATTTATTTTGTTACTTTCATTGTCGCTATATATTTTCATTATTTGTCCATTCTAATCATTTCATATCTTGTATTTTCTGCTTGTGGGGATGATTTTTTTGAGATGAAGGTCTTTCGTAAACAACTTCTCTATCTCTATGAGATAGTGATAAGATATGTGTATATTTTTCGCTCTCCAAACCCCACTTGTGAGATTTTCACTAAATATGTTATTTTTGTTATTATCATCAAATATGATTGCTAATAAATTTTCATTGTTCAAAGACAAAATTTATCTGCCACTAATTTTTATTTTTATTTTATTTCTCTTCTTCTTTTCCCTTTTTTCTAGCCACTTAATCTCCCATCATTTTTCCAACTTTAAACTCCTTCGAAAGGAGGTTTGATTTTCGGATTCAAATTTGTTTTTCAGACATTAAGAATTTGGGCTGATTTTCTTATCATATTTTAATTTTAATTTTCTCTTAAGGAAAAGTCAAATTACTATTTATAGTGGTACCGACAGAAACGCAAATCAAAGTAAATTAGCAGGAGTAATCATCTTTATCAAATTACTAACTAATGCTTATTAAAAAAAAATCATAACTAATGCTTATTATCAAGTTTTTTTTTAGTCGAAGGTTTATTGAAAATAACATTTTTATCTCACACAAAACAGGCATAAAACTTGTGTATTTTGTGGTTGGAACATAGAAAATAAAGTTAGTATTAACTAAAACGTGTGGTGTAATATTTTATTAAGCATATTTAATCTTCAGCTAATTAAAATGTGTGTTGCAGGTCCATTTATAAAAGAAATACTTAATTTTTGAACTATTTAGAGGAATTACATTCATTAATTGAAAGATTCAACATAAGAGTGTCAAATGGGTGGGTTGAATTGAAATTGAAAATATTAAAATAGGTTGAAATGAAAAGGAAAAAGTACATAAAATATACCTAATTTGAAATTATTTATCCTTAATAGACTCAATCTTAATTATTTACCTTTAATGGACTCATTAGCCAAACTATTTACCTTTTTACCCACTTACCATTTGTTATTTCGCGTGCTAACGATGCTGACATCAGCATAAATATTATGAAATATACTCTGACGGTATAGGGGAACAAAATGTAAAAAAGTATATGAATGTAAATAATTTACTTTAAAGGGGTATAAGCTTAGTTTCCCAAATAAAAATCGGGTTGGATAATGACCCGCTCAAATTTACTTTAGATTCAAATGAGTTGGGCTCAAATCAGACAACCACCATTACTGGGTATCACCAACACTTAACAGAATAATAAAATATTAGAATAATTTAGTATTTTAGTTAATTTTGTATTTATTATTTTTTGATGAAGATATAATTTATGCATTCAAATATTAAAAAATAAATAATTTTAATTATTTAATAGTCGTATCTTTAACACAATATCTTAATACTGTATAGTTAGTCACAGTAAATATTTTTGACCGAGTAGTCAAATGTATCAAAGGCCCATCATTTTTTTAGAGTATGCACCTAAGCGCATCACTTTCAACTCAACAACACAATGGGGATAAGGATGAAGGATGACATTTGTGGACCTTTGTAACATAAATTGTGATGGACCACCACAGGAGTGACGTTGATTGATCTTCTTGCTATACCAATGAAAGTATTCTAATACCTTGCATTTGAGGATGACATCTCATACATCTTTGCACCAGAGCCATCTTGGCAAGTTTGAGGGTCTAAGTCAAACTCCATAGAGAATTTTTGTTTTTAGTTAACATATATAAATTGGATGATGATAATATACTTAATCTAATCATAAAAAGAAGCTCTGAAAAGATACAATATACACGCATATTTTATGAAGTAGAAATATAAATTTATAAATTATCAATGAAAGATATATAAAATAAAGTTAGAACAATAGAACATGACTTAAAAATTTGAAAAATTTTAATAATAATATCAAAATAGTGTTGCGCTTAATTTGATAAGTTGACATAATGTTATTACAATAGTATTGATTAGTTTTAGTGCTTGAAATTTGAAGAAGATACTAAAAAGTAAATTTGATCTTTTAATATACACAGAATAATAGATTTTGCACAATGTAAAACCTAAGCTAGATCATTTGAGGAACTTTATAATATTCAAATGAGGAAATAAAAATAGTGAAAAAAGAGTAAAAAAATAAATATAAAAATGATATTGTTGATTCATGATAATCAACAAAATATAAACGAGACAATACAATAGATAGACATTTTAGAAAGAATGCTACAACTAACAAAACACTATTTTATTTCTTGATTATAACAACAATCACTATATTAAATGAGATAAAAAAAAAATTATACATATTCAAAAAATTCTTTTCAAATTTATCAATATATGAAACGTTTTTTTTTAAAAATAATATACAAACACATATATTCCATCTTGGGAGAAAGTGGGACCCCTTAAAAATGGCAGCCCCAAGCGATTACTTTAGTGGTCTTATGGGCCCTGCTTTGCATATATATATATGTATATATGTATGTATGCCTCTGTGTGTGTGTATGTATGTATGTATGTATATATATTTCTATTATATAGAAATGTGAAAAGAGGACGACCAAGAGGTACATTTCACATTAACAAAACTCTATCAAGAAATATAGCAAAAAATATATATATTTCTAGAAATACCTTTCTATTATTTTATAAAGATATAAAATCAATGATGACAAAGGATAAAAAAAGTAATTTCACATGCTAAAAAATCTATCAAGGAAGATGTAATGCCCCCTAATTCTTTTCACCTAGTCTAAGTAAATGCACAGAGAAAACTGGTTGAGAAAAATCACAGGAAGAAAAACCACGAGGGTGATCTACGGCCCGTAGAGTGATCTACAACCCGTAGATGAGGCCTCGTAGATACCGAGGTGACTTGGTAATATTTTCTAAGTCTGAGAATCATGTACGAGACAACGTACAACCTATAGATTAGGTTTCATAACTTGTTGGTTCAAAAATCAACTTTTCAGGATATTGAGTTACGAGTTGTCAGACGATCCATAGAAGGATTTACGGCCCGTAGAAGAGGTTTTGTAGGTTCCAAGTCAAATTTTAATCACTCAAACATTTAGACACCTTACCTAATAGAGGTCATCTACGGCCGGTAAAAAGAACCACGGCCTGTAAACGGGGTCTCGTGGTTCCTGTCGGCAGTTTTAAGAAGGGTATTGTTATCTATTCCTATCCTCTTTTAATCCAATCCTTGGACGTTTTAGACTAAATTCATCTTTCATTCACGCTTAGGAATTCTTGAAAGCACACCAGAGAATAGACAAAAGCGAGGTTTTCAAGTTCAAGCACGAGGATCTACTGAGGTTTGATTGCTTCTTCTATTTTCAGGTATCTAAGGCTTCCTAAAGTGTTGAACTATGTTCGTTCACACACACTTTCCTCTTATTGAGTCAAGATTGAGAAATAGAGTCAAGTCTTGAAAATTCTATAACCCAAATACTAATTTTTCTATATTTACTTTGAGTTCTCATGAATATGAACTGAATAATTGATGCATTATACTCCTTTTGATATGCGATTGAGATATAAACTTTATGCAATGATGTCATGAACCCTAAATTGTATGATTTATAAAATTGTGTACATGGACTGAGTTGAAGTTTGGGTTTGATTATTTGAGTTGAGTAAATTGAGCACAAGTGAGCATGAGGAAAATATTGTATTATAATTTCATATCCATTGATACATTTTGTTTGCATTCCATGACGAGTCTAATTGAGTAAGTCCGAATGTTCGTTTGAGTCTGAGTTGAGTTTGCTTAATTTCCTTAATTGACTGAGTTGATGAGAAACTAAGGTGAGCTGAGTTGAAATAACCCATTAAAGATGAGACTTGAGTTGATTGATATGAGTATTGTTGAGTATTGCTTGTTTCCAAATTTATTCATTGGAAACTACATTTTAGCAAGAGTTATATCTATCCATATGATGCCCTTTTATTTGAATATTTCTTTCGTTGTTGAGTTGATATGATAATGAGGCCAGGTGGTTCTCTTTTGGAATCAGCAATGGTTCTTCAAGTGCCGACCACGCCAAGGATACCCTCCCCGAGCGTGATAAACTTAGTATCAGAGCACAAAGTTCAAATTTCCTAGAGAGTCTATGAAGCCGTGTCTAGCACAGTCTTATTTATTAGTGTGTTTTGCACCATATTTTATAAGCAGGAGGCTATAGGATATTAAGAATTGTTACCCTTTCTTGTATTTTGAGTTCGTGCGATAGAGTTAAAAACTTTGTAAAGCTCCTTTATAACTTGTGTGTTATGACTTTCCAGATCATGCCTCCTAACGTATCGTCACTCAAAGAAGTACCTCGGCTGACAACATTGAGAACCCAACCCCAGCAGTGCCTACTCAGATGAAAATGAGGGGTCGAGGTCGACCAGCCAGACACTGGTGTTTCCCAACCATTTACTACTTCACCTGCTCCTACTACGAAGGTTGATCTCAAAGGAGCTATCATTATGCTCACACAGTTGGTAGCTGCTTAGAGCGGAAACTAGAGTTCATAGGCTGCTAGTTCTAGCTCTCATGAGCCAATAGACACCACCAGACTTTGAGATTTTCTGAGGATGAACCCACCAATCTTCACAGGGGCTAAGGTTGAGGAAGACCCCCAAAACTTCATTAATAAGATATGGAAAGTGTTGAAAGCTATGCATGCAACTGAGACTGAAGGAGTTGAGTTTGTTGCCTATCAACTCAAAGATGTGGCTAATATCTGGTACAACTAGTGGGAGGGGAGTCAAGGTGAGGATTTTGAGCCTGCTATTTAGGATGAGTTCAAGAGAGTCACTGACTCATTTTATTCACTTTATCCTTTAATTTAATCATTAAAGACAATGCATGACATATAATTTTTAGCAGCTCACCTTCAAAATGGCCATATTAAGATGGTTAAGACTTTTTCTCCTCTACCCATACTAGCCCTCTTTGGCAAGATCTATCCCACCATAGTGGCCCACTCTTGGACAGAACTTAGGTTTTTCCTATATATCATTCCTCTCAAACACTCAGTGCACCAGACACTAGCCATACCAAACTCTAATTCATCAGGATTCTACTTAACACCACCTCAATGATTCTTCTATTGATCCCACACAATCTTATACCAGATTGTGTGAAATATGATCAATCGACATCATGTATTGAGATATGGAATACCCAACCACATTGCATACAATAATACATGTAACAATATTACAATTGAAAATTTAGCACAAATCAATTCCTGATTTTTTATACCAATTATTGCTAGGTAAACATGATCAACTATAGTTATGTCAATTTCTTTATTATTACATATATAATCTTGATCTTGCACAAATACTATCTAATAATAGTTCTCTCATAGAATACATATTCAAACAAGTTGTGTGTTAGAATGTGACAACCAAGTAAATAATTTGTCAAAATTTGATAGCCAATTCAATAATCTATCAAAATATGATACTTGATCCAATAATGTGTCAGAATATGAAACTCGATCAGATAATGTGTTTGAACGTGACATTCAATCCAATAATCACAATCACAATTATTATCACTAGTACAACTATATACACTATGACTAATACAAAACTTACACAATTTCAATGATAGGTTCATTGCATGCAACTTACTCATGAGAAATTATTTATTAGTTTCATGTCATTATTCCTTATTCACATACATGTAAGAATACTACAAAATAGTTAACAAGTATATAGCAAAGAAATGTGAATATCAAACTATCACCTAAAATGTAATTGTTGCACTTGAAACCATCAGTAAATCAATAAGTTCACTATGAGATATTATCAATACGAAGACAATTCACATTGGTCCTATTATTTATGAATCGCAATTCTCAAACGATTCACAAAAAATAGTGAACATGAATACACCCACACGCATATACGAACCAACAACCAAACACTAGACCATCTTGTTACCACAAGTCTCAAGATGTTTAACTGACCCTTAATTTCTTACACATAAATTTCAAGGCATACCAACTATACCAACATGAAGTACTAAGGCCAATGATCAAGACTAGATGAAAGAATTACTGCCCCTGAACTTCTAGTGAACTAGGTTTAATGAACAGTACTAACGAGTTTGTGAAAGCAGTAACAAAAGGCAAACAACTTATAGTGAAAAAACTCCTTACTTAAAGGAGAAACAACCACTACCTACACTCGTAGGATTTTAACAACTTCACTAACTTCAGAAGAGAAATTTCAACTTACAACTCTTCCAACACACTCACCTCTTGAGAGTCAAATCCACTCTCAAGCGACAACTCTCACAAAGAAAAACACAACTTCTTACAATTTTTGTCACTAAAAAAAAGATTCTAAGAAGATTTTCAAACAGACTTGAACAATCAAGAAAACCTAACTCTAGATCTTGCTTGAGTGCTCTCACCAAGTGCCCATGTTTTTTATGAATGCTCTCGCCAATTCCCGATTGCAGAATGTCTTCTCAGGTTAATATTTGTACTTATATTGCATCCTAGAGACCTTCCATATGAGACTCCTTTCTTGAGTAGGGCACACCATTCCTTTTCATAAAGGAGTCCTTTTCCAAAGCTGCTACCTTCACCGTATCTCGAACTGATTCTGTTTCTATAAATAGCACTCCGATTTTAATTTGGACTTTGCATGTCTTTATTGGTACATATACGCTGGACCTGGTTCGTCAGTCTACTGTTGTTAGCTTCATTTGTTATCATTAAAACAGTATAGTCATACCTATAAATATTCTAACAAATTCTCCCTTTTTGATGATGACAAACCTAGCAAAGTATAACTTTCTCATTTTGACATCACAAAAAGGCAACAAGCAGTAACACAAGTCACGTAACAAGAACATTAGTAGACCAAAAACCAAAAACAACAATGAACACCAATGCACTAAAACTGTGGATATTAGCCATCTATTTAGCACAGAGCAATGCAGCATAATAAGGAAGAAACAGATATCCATAGCAAAAATATCAAGCAAGCACCAGTGCTTGCATAAGCATCCATAAAAGAAATTATACAACCCAAAAAAATAATTAACTGTAGCAGAGTCAAGAGAGGTATAACAAAGTATTGAAAAGGACTAAGGAGGAGGAAGGGAGGGGCTTGCGCCTAGGAGTTTGAGAAGGGAGTCCACCCGCTAATTGTGGTCCACCTGCTGCTAAAGAAACGGGTCCTTGAGGCGAGCTACCTTATCCTAAAGATCATCAACAATGGCCTGAAGATGAGCTCGATCAGCTTGAGCTTCGTGAAGTTCCTGCATAAGCTGAGTAATGGCTCCAGTAGACTTTGGTGGAACAGGTGAAGCAGTAGCAACAACAGGAAGGGCACACTTACATTCGAGGGCCATGTGGCGATCTATCATGTCCTTCTTAGTTAACGCCCTTGCAGCGCCAAGATGGAACCTGAAAAGCCCTGAAGACATAAATTAAAAAGTTACCATAGGCCAGTTGATGGAGTCCCTCAGCAGGGTCAGCAATGTGTGCCATGTGTTGCAGTATCAAGGCCGGCCAGTCCACAGGCTCCTCAAGATTGATAGCATGTGCAATTCCCATGTCACAAAATATAGCCTCATGCCTACGTTCACCCTGGGCAATATCCCTTTATGCATCACTTCGAACAACAACTTCAAGAATGGAGGCATCTCCGCCTTATAAACCATGCGAGGCACAACAGTAACCCTCCCCTCAGTGAATTTTGAGGTTAATACACAGCCTGTGTCCTCCAACTAAGTGCACTTCACCAGCCCCACAAAAGGAATGTGCAGGATTTCCCCAAGGCGAACCTTGTCAAACAGTATATTAATCCCATGCACTTTTGAGTTAGCCACATCTCACTCTACAAATGCCAGATTAATGTAGAACTTTACAACCTCAGCCTCATAACCAGTGTCCCAGTGTCAAAAAACAGATTGAGCCAACCCTGAGTGGATAATTTGGCACAGAGTTATGCCACCGCAAGATAGTCTCGCACCTCATAGTGGATAACCTGTCCCCTAAGAACACCCTTTCAGCCAAAATAAACTTCCTTGCCCAATTTGTTGAAGTTTTCAACATGCTTCTTTATACTAGATGGGATAGGGGAACAGATGGGGAACCAAGGGCAGCAGTCTCTTCAGGAGAGGAAGGGACACAAATAGAATTTAAATTCAAATATTAAACTGTCATGACTTACGTAGCATTTTTCGCCATCCGACACTTTTTACTTTTTTATTAAAATGACGGTTATGCGGGTCGCAGCCGTTCAATCTAAATATTTCTATCGGGGTACCCTGACGAAATGAGTTGATCACACCTTTTGCTCCTGGTAAGTGGGCCACGAGAATGAGGAGTAGAGGGTCGGGGTGATGATAGTGAAGGGGCCGAACAATGAAGAATACTGCGACGTACTTGAGCCAAAGGAATGTCATCCTAAGAGTCACCGGGCTCGGGTGCAGACGGTGTCGCCATGGAAGAAGATGCGATGAAAGGCAGTGGAGAGCCAGGCGGAGGTGACACGACCCAAACTGAAGGTGTGTCAGTGGAGGAAGATGAGGGCTCGTCAATAAGGAGGCGACCAGAGGGTGTGGGATCAGGAATAGGCAGGTCGACAGTCGTCTGATAGGGTTTGGACAGAGAGGGTTGTGGTTAATAGTAGGGCAGGTCTAGGGACAGTGAGGGGGAAAATAAGGGGGTTCAGTTGTAGTAGCTGGTGGTCGGGATGGTGCCGGAGACTTATTGTGGATGGAGTGGGACGAATGCAATTCCTCATATGAGAATTCCTGTGGTGGTGAGGGAACAGTGGTGTTAGAGTCGGTGTCAGAGTAGTCAACAAGAGACGCCATTTGGGAGTTTTCTTGTGGAAGGGTTTTTCAAGGTTGAAAAATGAGGGTTTGTGAGTTAATCATGTTAACACCCAATTTTGACCCTCCATAATTTAAATTAATTATTGAGTTTCTTCAATTTTTAATAATGTGAAATAATTATCTTTGAAAAATATATATATTATTTTAGAGTTATATTTATTCAAAAATCATTCTAAAAAAAAGATTTTATTTTCTTATTAACTATCTTAATTTAATTATAAATTATTTTAAAATTAATTATTTCACTTTGATATTTCAAGAAAAAATATTTTATTTTCTTATTAACTATCTTAATTTAATTATAAATTATTTTAAAATTAATTATTTCACTTTGATATTTCAAGAAACTCATTAATTGATCTAATTTAATTTGTCGTGTATTTCAAAATTCAAGCCCACGGCCCGACCCCGCATGTTTCCCATTTTTCCCTTTTTCTTTTTTCTTTTTACTTTAACTTTTCCCTTTTCTTTTTCACGTGGAACCCACGTGTCTCTCCTTTTTCATTTTTTTTCTCACCATCTCCAATTCCACACGACACTCTCCTTCTTCTTCTTAAAATTTTTTAACAAGAAAAACTCCAATTTCAACATCATTATTACAGGTTTTGGGGGATGAAACATCATTGTATATACTAATATACATCATGTATATAGTAATATGATATAAAAAATGGCCAGAAAATATAAGTCTTGGGCAGGAATTGTTCAAGGTGATTGGAATATTGAATTCACATGTTCATATACAGGAGAAATGTGGTATATAGATTGATATACACTATATATACCTCACCGTGATACATGAAGGGAAAGGGGATCAAAACCTAATTGCAGCAGTCTCAGGGCCGAAAGATGGGTTGAAGCAGGCCCAAGTACTTAGAAATTTAAGACAGGTTAAAATTGGGTCTGTCAAGCCTAATAACTTTGTTTTATTACTTACTAAATTGTACTCTTGTGTTTATTTTTTTGGTTAACTAACATTACCTTTGTTGTTTAATTTCAATCTAGGTAATGTCCCCAAAAGTTAAACCATTTGTCTTAGTTAAAAAATTAATTTTGTGATTTTTAATTTTAAGAATGCATTTCTAAATCTTTTCAATAGTTAAAATATATTTGTGAAAGTGTTTACTTAAATTTTCTAAGTTTTATTTTAAACATTGATCTTTTCAAAAGTTAGTCAAATAATTTTCAAATCGTCGGATAACCGTGTGTTAGCGGTTATTTTAAGTGTTAATACCTTCTTAAAATAGTAATAAGAATTCTTACCCATTTCTCTGAAATTTAGGACTTTTTCTATTAGGGTTTTAAAATTATTTTAAGTTTTCTTAATTCCTTTAAAAAATTAAGTGGTGACTTTGTTTAATTATTTTTCCAAAAAAATGATTTTCTCTTAAATTAATTAAGTTTTAAACCAATTTTTGATTTTTCTTTAAAAAGTCAATTTTACGATTAACAAAAATGGCGACTTTGCTGGGGATTTAATTAGGTTCTAACCATTATTTTAACTTGTTTGATTAACCATTTGATAATGTATTAATTTTTATTTGTATTTTATTTATTTAAATTCAAATATTAAACTGTCATGACTTACGTAGCATTTTTCGCCATCCGACACTTTTTACTTTTTTATTAAAATGACGGTTATGCGGGTCGCAGCCGTTCAATCTAAATATTTCTATCGGGGTACCCTGACGAAATGAGTTGATCTTGTGAGGCCAACGGTCGTTAACTTCCCCAGCCCAAGTTGTCTGTTTGAGTCACCGGTACACAGTCAAAATTAAACTCATTCTTAGTCCACCTAAAGTAGAGCTAAAACCAAAACCCTGTAGAAGCATTAGCCTAAGACGACCCAACACGTAAGGTGTGCTGGGCCCATTAGAAAGACCACCTTGAGTTCAAAGTGGCCCCCGGTCTAAATAGACGATCATATTTATGTGTTTAAAATTTGAAGGTTGTATACGTTATTTGACGAACTATTGTCCCTTGGGGTTGGGAGTATTTTAATAGCTTAGTTAAAGTTGGATCTTAACAAAGCACTACTTTATCTGAAGATGTTCGAGAATGTCAAGAAGTTGAAGAAAAAAGATTTATTTGAAGGTTTAGTCTAGTATTGTACCCCTGTGTGGGATTGGTTATTTACATCCCTTTTCCCCTTTATGTATCCCCATTCAATTTATTTATAAAAATTGTAATATTTTTGGGGCATTGGAATGTTTCAAATGGATGTATACATTTTAGGCATATAAAATCTATATTTTGGGCCTTTCTAAAACACTTTTGAGCCCATTATTTAAAACACTCCTTATGTTCAATTGGGTCATCACTCAAATTCATCTTGACTTTGTTATTCTCGAAAAATAATTTTCATATCAAAATAGCCAGAATTACCAAACATTCTACCAGTTTCAAATCAAATTTTATTATATCATTATTCTCAGTTAAACCTTTCAAAAAAGCCAACTTGTGAACATTTTATTCAAATCATAAATTCATTTAGTCTAGTAAATGATCCAATTTTGTCCATTTGGTCATTCTTCTAAAATCTCTCATTCTTCGAATTTTGGATTAATCTGTTTAGGCAAAATAAATGTTATTTGATACTTTGATTAATTATTATGATTAATGGACTAACTCTTTCACCTTTTGAGTTTTCTTTCCTTTACAGAAGAGAAACTGATTTATGTTAGTAATTAAACTTGTTGACTTCATTACAGCAAAATAATTTTTAAATATTTAGGGCAGAACATTCATATTTTACGCGGTCTCAAGAAGGTTTCTACAGACTCATCACTTTGTGAACTATGTTCGACCTGATTTTCCTAGCGGAATACGTAAGCGGCCTTCATCGGCTTGGGTCACATTATATAAAAATTCCAATTCATGTTTATGATTGGAATTACGTTTGATCTGATTCATGTTTCAATAGGATATGTAGGCACCACACCGGCTCGATCATATTCCTCGTAAGATTTTCATTCCTCTTTATAATGAAAACTGGGGCAGAATTTTGAGAGGATCTCAAAATTCCCTCAAAGAAGACTTTCTCCAACAAGTCAGAATGAGAAATCACATTAAAGTTGCAACTGGGGCAGACTTTTTGAGGTTCTCTTAACAATCAATTGGAAATAACAAAAACGTTAAGATTTCTTCTATATTCTAAACTGGGGCAGAATTTTTGAGGAAGACCTTAAAAAATTCCATCAAACTTGTACTTCAAGATGAATCTGGCATGCAACTCAAATAGCAGACAAGTGTCAAGATGACAAAGCAAAATCAACATGGATCAATCTCTCAAAACTAAGCATTTTTTTGGGTGCAGGAACTAAAATTACAAGGCATCGTTGGATTCATAGTGGCCTCATAAGATAATTTGGCACAATGGCCAAGATTACAAGTTTTCATCCAAAACAATAAAAGCTGGACAACACTAGATGACTTCTATATTTACTCATTACTCTTCTCATTTCCAAAATTTCTTCTTATTATTCTGTTATTATTTATAACACATTTTTCTTAATGTTACAGATAAGATAACTTGGCATAATGGCCAAGATTGCAAAATTTCATCCAGACCAATAGAAGCTGGGCAACTCCACATGACTTCTACCTTTACTTATTATTTTATTCATTTCCTAAATTTCTTCTTATTACTCTATTATGATTTAACATATTTTCTTAATGTTACAGATTAGATAACCTGACACAGTGGTTAAGATTACCAGTCTTCACTGAGATAAGTTAAATCATTATTATTTTGGAGAGTCACTTGCCTTTAACGTGATCAATTGGAGCATCACTGCCTTCAATGTGACAAGTTAATTTATTTTGGAGAGTCACTCACCTTCAACGTGACAAATTGGAGTGTCACGACCTTCAGTGTGACAAGTTATTTATTTTAGAGAGTCACTCGCCTTCAATGTGACAAATTGAAGCGTCACTGCCTTCAGTGTGACAAGTTATTTATTTTGGAGAGTCACTCGCCTTCAATGTGACAAATTGGAGTGTCGTTATCTTTAATGTGACAAGTTAATTTATTTTGGAGAGTCACTCGCCTTCAATGTGATAAATTGGTGTGACAAGTTATTTATTTTGGAGAGTCACTCACCTTCAACGTGACAAATTGGAGCGTCACTGCCTTTAGTGTGACAAGTTATTTATTTTGGAGAGTCACTCGCCTTCAATGTGACGAATTGGAGTGTCACTGCCTTCAATGTGACATATTACATTATTGGAGCGTCACTGCCTTCAGAGTGACACATTTATTATTGGATTGTCATCTCCTTCAGTATGACACATTAAACCAGATTTGCACAAATCATATTTACATTTTATTTACTGCTAACAAGTTTTATCTCAGTCTTTGTCGAGAGTATCCAAGAGGATGAATTCTTAAACAAACCACAGGTGTGGATGTCATCAAGTATGATACAGCATAACATGAAACTTTTTCTTAGCAGTGAACTAGGACATAGTTCAAAGAGGAATGTCAAACTCTTTGGACATGAGCTGATGAGCAACTTCCACCACAATCCAACCACACCACTGTGAAAGGGAATGTGGGTACTTTTTGAATTCATTAGTTGCATCCGAATAATTTTGACTCCCACCGAAAGTAATCTTTCCAGTCTGAGTGACAATACACTAAGAGCTTTGAAAATTATGTCCATATAAATTTTTATTTACGGGTGTAAAGTGCACCACATTCATGACTAAGAGGTTGCAAGCCTCTTTTTCATAGTTTATTTATTTTTCACTCTTCCTGAACCAAAGGTTATCTTAGCATAACAAGATTTTCTTTTCAATCAATTGAGTCGAACTACAAGTAGTCTGATTCCTATGTCTGAGATATGTAGGCAAGCTCCATGTTAAAAACTCGACTGTACTCCGACCTCCTCTCATTCTGCTCCCAAGCTTTTCGGTCTCTTTATAATTTGACTCTGAAATAGCTTTTGAATTTTTGTTTAAAATCGTGCATAAATCAAGCGTCATGAACTACAAGTGGCCTGAATTCTCATGTAACCTGAGATATGTAGGAAACCTGACGCTAGGGTTCGGCCATAATTTCTCAGAGTTCTTATCACTCACCTTTTTCAATACGATGAATGAGTGGACAGACGAAATTGGATTTGTCAACTTCTTTTGCCTCGGG
>DF359219.1:62112-77657 GCA_000787875.1 Solanum virginianum | reverse complement strand
TGGCGTCATTATTTGTATAGGTGCTATGAGTGTGAGGGAGTATTCCCTCAAGTTTAATCAACTTTCAAAGTATGCTCCTCATTTGGTAGCCGTCGATCCTAGATCTAGGATAAATAAGTTTGTGATGGGGGTCTCCGACTTAGTAAGTGAAGACTGTCGGTCCGCCATGCTAATTACTGACATGGACTTATCTTGGTTGATGATATATGCTGATCAAATGGAGGAAGAAAAATTGAGGAAGAGGAGGGGGCATGAGGCCAAGAGAGCCTGATTTGAGGGTAAATTCCAACAGAGTTCTAGATTTCTTCAAGGCCAAGTGCCTACTCATGCTACTAATAGGGGGTTTGCCAATGACTTTCCTAAGCCTCAAGGTATTGGTAATATGGCTCCTAATGATGTTTGCCCTAAATATGGAAAGAGTCATGGAGGCCCATGTTTGAAGGGTACTAATGCATGCTATGAATGTGGGGAGCTTGGTCATAAGAAGGCAGATTGTCCAAGAAATCATGGCAAAGGCCGGGGTGCAAATGCGGTCCCATTAGATAGAGGTGGTCCTCAAGGTGGTGCCCCAAGGCACAACCAATTTTATGCACTACATGGAAGGCAAGGAGTTGGTGAGGTTCCCAATGTTGTTACCGGTATGTTGAAAATCTTTGATCTTGATATATATGCTTTGATTGATCCGGGTGCTACCCTTTCCTTTGTTACCCCCTTTGTTGCTAAAAAGTTCCATATTGACCCCGAGTTGTTGCATAGGTCATATGAATTGTCTACTCCTATTGGTGCCTCTATTGTTGTTAGGAAAGTTTATACAAGTTGTCCTATTTGCATTTTTCATAAGTTGATGCCTTGCGATCTTGTTGAATTAAACATGGTAGATTTTGATGTCATTCTTGGAATGGATTAGTTGCATGCCTACTATGCTTCTAGTGATTGTAGAACCCATAAGGTCAAGTTTTATTTCCCAAATGAACCCGTCCTTGAGTGGGAAAGTCAAGATGTGGTGATTAAGGGAAAATCCATTTCATGCATTAAAGCCCATAAGTTGATCTCTAAAAGGTGTCTTTACCATCTTGTGAGGATTAAAGATGTGGAGTCCAAAGTCCCTTCTATAGAGTTGGTTCCGATTGTAAAAAAGTTTCTTGATGTCTTCCCAAATGAGCTTCTCGATGTTCCTCCTGAAAGAGAGATAGATTTTGGCATAGATCTCCTTCTCGATACCCAATCTATCTCCATTCCCCCTTACCGTATGGCCCCGATATAGTTGAAGGAGTTAAAGGAGAAATTGCAAGATTTGTTGGAGAAGGGATTTATTAGGCCTAGCCAATCAACTTGAAGTGCACCGATATTGTTCGTAAAGAAGAAGGATGGGTCACTTAGAATGTTCATTGACTACCGGCAACTCAATAAGATCACTATAAAGAATAGGTGTTCTCTTCTAAGGATTGATGACTTGTTTGACCAATTGCAAGGGGCTAGTTTTTTTCTCTAAGATTGACCTTTAATCCAAGTATCATCAAGTGAAGGTGAGGGAGTGTAATATTCCCAAGATGGCCTTTTGGACTAGATATAGGCATTATGAATTCGTGGTGATGTCTTTTGGGCTAACCAATGCATCGACCATCTTCATAGACCTAATGAATAGGGTCTTCAAACCCTAACTTGATTCCTTTGTTGTGGTCTTCATTGATGATATTTTGATCTATTCACATAGTAGGGAGGAGCATATAGGGCATTTGAGGGTTCTGTTGCAAAGATTAAGGGAGGAGAGATTGTATACTAAATATGAAAAGTGTAAATTTTGGTTAAAAGAGGTTGCATTCTTGGGTCATGTAGTGTCGGGGGATGGTATTAATGTGGATCCTAAGAAGACCGATGTGATTAGAAATTGGCATAAACCATTGACCCCGTCGGACATTAGGAGTTTCTTGGGCCTTGCGGGTTATATAGAAGGTTTGTGAATAGGTTCTTCTCCATTGCTTCTCCTATAACACAATTGACTCAAAAGAAGGTTAAGTTTGTGTGGAATGATGAGTGTGAGAGGAGCTTCCAAACATTGAAAGATAAGCTTGTGTCCGCTCCTATATTATCACTACCGGATGGGCTTGAGAGATTTTTTGTATATTGTGATGCCTCTAGAGTGGGTTTGGGTTATGTACTAATGCAAAATAGCAAGGTCATAGCCTATGCTTCTAGGCAACTCAAGGTGCAAGAAAAGAACTACCCTACCCATGATCTTGAATTGGCCGTCGTATAGCAAAATGGTAAGGTCATATCCTATGCTTCGAGGCAACTCAAAGTGCATGAAAAGCACTACCCTACCTATGATCTTGAATTGGCCGCTATGGGGTTTGCATTAAAGATTTGGCATCCTTATTTGTATGGGGTGCATATTGATGTCTTCACCGATCATAAGAGCCTCCAATATGTCTTTACTCAAAAAGATCTCAACTTGAGATAAACAAGGTGGCTAGAACTTCTTAAGGACTATGACATGAGTATGCATTACCATCTTGGGAAGGCAAATGTTATGGCGGTGCTTTGAGTTAGGTATCTATGGGTAGCCTAGCTCATGCTGATAGTGGTAATAGGGAGATGACTAGGGAGGTACATCGATTGGCAAGAATGGGGTTAGGTTGGAAGAGGTAGATAATGGTGTGGTTTTTGTTAATGGTTCCAAATCTTCTTTGGTTAATAAAGTGATAGAAAAACAAGATCTTGACTCCTCTTTGCTTGAATTGAAGGCCTTGGTGAATGAGGGCAAAATGGAGGTTTTCTCCCAAGGGGGAGATGGTGCCCTTAGGTACCAAGGTAGATTGTTTGTGCCTTGTGTTGATGGTTTGAGGGAGAAGATCCTTGATGAGGCCCATAATTCTTCATATTCTATATGGTATAGAGACTTGAGGGACGTGTATTGGTGGGGAGGCATGAAGAGAGACATTGCTAAATTCATTTCCGATTGCATAGTTCTCAACAAGTCAAAGCCGAGCATCAAAGGTCGGGTGGCCTAACCCAAGATATAGAGATTCCCACTTGGAAGTGGAAGATGATTAATATGGATTTTGTGGTTGGGTTGCCCAAGACTAGAAAATGTTTTAATTCCATTTGGGTGATGGTTGATAGGATAACAAAATCGGCTCACTTTCTACCAGTTAAGACCACATATGGGGCCGAAGAGTATGCAAGTTTGTACATCCATGAGTTAGCGAGGTTATATGGAGTTCTTTTGTCCATCATATCGGATTGTGGTTCTCAATTCACTTCACATTTTTGGAGGTCTCTTCAAAGGGGCCTTGGTAAAAAAGTTCACCTTAGTACAACCTTCTACCCTCACAGGATGGCCAAGCCGAAAGAACCAATCAAACCTTTGAAGATATGCTTAGGGCATATGTACTAGAGTTGAGGGATAGTTGGGATGACCATCTTCCTTTGATTGAATTTGCATACAACAATAGCTATCACTCTAGCATCGGTATGGCTCCTTTTGAGGCTCTTTATGGGAGGCGATGTAGATCATCGGTCGGTTGGTTTGAGGTTGGAAAGGTGGCCTTATTGGGACTGGATCTGGTTATGGATGCTCTTAAGAAGGTTAGGATGATTAGGGAAAGGTTAAGAATGGCCAAAAGTCATCAAAAATCTTATGCCAATGTGAGAAGAAGAGATCTTGAATTCAAAGTGGGTGATTGGGTTGAAGTCCAAGATATGTTGGTCCTTATGAGGTGATAAAGAGGGTTTGCAAGGTAGCTTATGAGTTGAAGTTGCCTAGTGAAATGAATTTGGTTCATTCGATGTTTACATTGGTCCTTAAGAGGTCTTAAAGAGGGTTGGCAAGGTAGCTTATGAGTTGAAGTTGCCTAGTGAAATGAACTTGGTTAATACTGTGTTCCATGTCTCTATGTTGAGAAAATATGTGGGTGACCCTAATGCAATTATGCCTTTTGATATGGTGGGTGTTGTTGAGGGGTGTTCCATGTCTCTATGTTGAGAAAATGTATCGGTGATCCTAATGCTATGGTGCCTCTTGATGTTGTGGGTATTGTTGATTATAACTTGACTTATGAGGAGGTTTCGGTTCAAATTTTGGATAGGCAAGTGAAGAGATTGAGGAACAAGGAGATGATATCCATTAAGGTCCTTTGAGGGAACCAACAAGATGAAATTCCTACATGAGAGGCCGAAGCGGACATGCAAAAGCGGTATCCTTATCTTTTTTACTCTACTCAAGCCTAAGGTACCAATTCTAAGTCCCCTATGTGATTTCAAGTCTTAAGATTAGTTTTGCATTGCATGCATTCAAGTTTATGTTAATAATATTATGGGGATTTTGATGTTTATATTGAGATTTTCTCGAAGACCATATTTAGGTGCATTGTTGCATCCATGTTTTAACAAAACTCTTAATGACTACTTTTCTTGTGTACGTTTTTCGGACATTCGGGGATGAATATTCCCAATGGGTAGATATTGTGACACCCTGTAACTCCATGCTCTTATGTATCCATGTTTCAAGCCTCATTTGGTTAGATTTGGGGTGTATTAGGTTCATGGGAGACTCCTAGTACCTAAAATAGTTCAAGACTCCCCTAAGAGTTAAGTTTTGGGTGATGGTTCATGTAAAGGTCAACTTTAAACTAACATAACTTTTAGTACATTTAGAACTGGGTCACCAACTACATATCAAATGAAAGAACTTTTAGTTATCTTCACAACACACTTGGTTTCACCTTATTTAAAGTTCAGATGAAGGAGTTATGACCATTTTTGTGAGACCCTCCCGTGCAGTGAACTCACACGGGCAGCTTGATGGCTAGTGTGCCCTTTGACAAGTCATTCGGGGCAGCTGGGGTTCGAAAGGGCCATTTTTGGTACCAAGGAAGGTGGCATGGCAAGTGACATAGGCCATGTGGCCCACTACTGACCGTGGGGATGGCCCCAAGGTGTGCCAAAGCAAGCTTGGTGAACTTGGGGAAAATGTGGCTAAGGTTGGTACCACGGGCATTGTTGACAAGCCGTATGGAGTGGGATGGCCCATGGCACCTGGGCGTGTGGAGGCCTGCAACATTTTATCTACGTGAGGTGGGACGGACTAATAAACGGTCCATGTAACCCCACACGGTCCGTGAAAGTGGCCGTCAAAGTTATGTCGATGCTAACTTTTTCTCAAGTATTCCAATTCACTTTTTCTGTCTAAGTCTTGTCTCACAGGCACTCCACATGACCCGTGGAGTGCCATATGGTCACTCAAGTCTCCAGTGAGATGATACTTTTCCAAATTTTCGATCTATTCACTTATGGCGTCTTCGTAAATTTTAATTACTCTAATGCGCTTTTTAGACTCCCAATGCTATCCTAATCTTCCTAAAAGACCTAAACACTATTCCAAAGGATAAAACTAATTACTCTCATCTCAAATACACTCTCAATTCTCTCAAAAACCTCCATCAAGCCCCAATTCAATTTCAGAACCCCCAAGAACAAGATTGGATTCAAAGATCCTTTTCAAGCCTCCATTCTTCCCAATCTCAATTCCAAGCAACTCTAAACCTAAGGTATATGGTGTTGAACCATTGGTTCCTTCCACCCATGGTGTCCAAACCCTTTTTTGCTTAATAATTTATTATTTAAAGTTGATTTTACATGTGAGTCTTGTATATTGAAAAATTTACTACACAATGATTTTAGTTCATGAAAGTATGGTTGTTTTAGCATATTTTGAGCTTCAAATCTTGGATATAATGTTAGATTTGATGAGGGCTTTTTATGTGAATGTCTTGGGAGTGTTACAAGGTATTGATTGGTGGTTTTATCATGAATTTTCTTGCATGATTTCATCTCTAAATTGCATGGTCTTTTACCCCAATTACACCCCCAAGTGTTTGATAAAATGTCTGGATGTGGTTTCTTGAGTAGTTGAAGGTCCAAAACATGAGATATGATATGAATGATGTTATGATGATGAAATGAAATTATGTATATAATTATTCCCATATGAAGTGTTGTACTAGAGCATATGATAAATCCAATATAAAGTGCTACATTAGACCATACCCGATCTGGGAGGACAAGAGCCCAGGTAACCATATCCTATATAAGCATGATTTACTTAAACATGTTTTACTTAAGCATTAATCATACATGGCATATTGTATATTATATCTATTGCTTAATATTGTGCATTTTGATTATGATGTCTACTTCTTGTTGTATTGCATCCTACATGCTCTGTAGATTCAAATGTACTAACACATACTCTTGCCTACATGATATCATGATGTAGGAACTGGTGCTTAAGTTGACCATCATCCTCCTCCACTTGGCTAGTCGGTGCTATTCCAAGCTTGTTGGTGAGTCCTCCATTTTAGGGACCTTAGTCTATGTTGCTATTATTTATGTATTGAGACACTATCATATCTTTAATTGACTAAGAGAGTGAACCCGGTAGCTTTGTCTTGGCCCTCGCTCTATCTACGTATTTAGAGGTGTTTGTTGGATGAGTTGTATATGTATGATATGAGGTATGACTCCCTGTCTTTGATGTTGATCTTTTGATAAGCTATCCCTTAGCCCCTTATTCCTTTTGCTTACTTTATACCTTTTATATGCTTCCGCGACCAAGGGTGTGTATTGACAAGTCAAGAGGCTTGCTTGGGGTTCCTTCGGGTTCCTCATTCGTCGTGTAACGTCTGGGCCCTAGGCTTGAGTCATGACAAGTGCCCAGCATTGTGTGTCCACCATCACTTTGCTTGGAAGCTTGCCGATTTGGTCATGTTAAAATGGTTGTACAGTGCTTAAAATACAATTCAAGAGTCAGTAAGGAGAGATGTTAAAACTCCCTGATTAACCCTAAATGAAGTTAATTTAGCTCAAACTGCTCCCTACTCAGGGCTTTGGTGAATATATTGACAACCTGGTCCTCGGTTCTACAGAACACCATTTTAATGAGTCTTTTCTCCAAATTACCCTTAGGAAGTGATGCCTCACATCGATATGTTTGGTACGCTTGTGATGAACCAAGTTCTTTGCTATATTCATAGCACTTGTATTGTCACACATGATGGGAATATATTCAACTTAGATCCCAAAGTCTGCAAGCTGCTGTTTGATCTATAGGAGTTGAGCAAGTAGGAGGCTGCAGCAATATATTCAACTTCAGCTATTGACAGGGCAACTGAATTTTGTTTCTTGGTAGCCAATGAGACCAGGCATGATCCCAGGACGTGTGCCATTCCTAAGGTGCTCTTTCTGTCTACAGAGTAGCCTGCATAACCAGCGTCAGTAAAACCAACAAGATCAAAAGAAGACCCAGTAAGATACCAGAGAACCAAGTTCAGGGAACCTTTTAGGTAGCGTAGAATCCATTTAACAGCTTTGAGATGGGATTCCTTGGGCTTTGCCTGAAATCTTGCACACAACCCCACACTAAAAATGATATTTGGTCTGCTAGCAGTTAGGTATAGAAGTGATCCAATCATGCCTCTATACTTGATTTCATCCACTGTCATACCTATTTCATCCTTATCTAGCCTTATAGTGGTGGCCATGGGATATCATTTGCTTTGGCATCCTGCATCCTGAACTTTGTGATGAGCTCTTTGATGTATTTTTACTGATATATGCATGTACCCACCGGTCCCTGATGTATCTGGAGTCCTAAGAAGAAATTAAGTTCTCCCATCATACTTATCTTGAGCTCACTCACCATGAGTTTTGCAAATTCTTCCCCTAGGGATGCGTCCATTCCCCCAAAAATGATGTCACTGACATAGACTTGAACAATGAGTACATATCAACCCTTTTTCTTCAAGAACAAGGTCTTATCAATTGTTCCTCTTGAGTACCCATTATTCAGCCGAAATCTAGACAGCCGGTCACACCAAACTTTGGGTGCCTATTTCAGACCATAGAGAGCTTTTTCAAGTTTGTACACATGGTCAGGATGCCCATGACTTTCGAAGCCAGGATGTTGTCTAATGTACACTTTTTCCTATAGATACCCATTGAGGAAAATGCTTTTAACATCCATTTGATATAGCTTGAAATCCATGTGGGCTACAAAAGTTATGAGCATTCGAATGGCTTCTATGCGAGCACAGGGGCAAATGTCTCATCATAGTCGATAACCTCCTCTTCATTATACCCTTGCACCACTCGTCTGGCCTTATTCCTAGTGACTATTCCTTGTTCATCCAGCTTGTTTTAGAAGACCCATTTTGTTCCAATGATAGTTCGATGTTCAGGAGGGGGAACCAGGTGCCATACCTTGCTGCGCTCAAACTGTAGGAGTTCTTCCTGCATAGCAGTTATCCACTTTTCATCAAGCAATGCTTCTTTAATGGTTTTTTGTTCAACCAGGGACATGTATGTAGAGAAGGCACATATGTTTCTGAGCTTTGATCTGGTGGATGTTCCTGAGTTGAGAGGTGTCAGCAGATTGTCAAGAGGATGGGAGCTCTTGTGTTTCCAATTGTTTCCTGCATCTTTAGGCACAGAACTGGTTCTGGTTGTATTAGAGGGACCATTTTCACCTAGGTGAGGCGTTCCTGATGAATTGTCTCCATTTTGAGGAGCGACTGTTGTGGGAGGTTACACCACTCTCTCTCTATCACTTTGAGTCAATGATCTTTGTCTACTTCCCTGCTCTCTGTTATCCTCATCGTCTGATTCTCTCCGGCTGTCAGTTGTGTCCTTTCTTTGTACCTATTTCTGCAAAACTTTCTTGGCCCCTTGATTGGCCTCATCAAATATAACATGTGCACTTTTTTCTATGTATTTGGTTCTTTTATTTTACACTTTGTAAGCTTTGCTGTGAGAAGAGTGCCCAATGAAGATTCCCTCATCACTTTTGGCATCAAACTTGCCTAGAGTCTCCTTTCCATTGTTGTGTATATAGCATACACAGCCAAAGGAACGGAGATGTGCTAGGTTTTGTTTTCTGCCTTTAAGTAGTTCATAGGGGGTCTTGTTCAAGATGGGTTTTATCATGCATTTGTTAATGGGGTAACAGGTGGTGTTCACAGCTTTAGCCCAGAAGTTTTGTGGAAGATCACTAGCTATCAGCATGGTTCTAGCTATATTTTCCAAGGTTCTGTTCTTTCTTTCCATAACCCTATTTTGTTGAGGAGTTCTTAGGGCTGAGAAGTTGTGAGTCACCCCATTTTTAGCACGGAATGTGAGGAACTTGGAGTTCTCAAATTTTGTACCATGGTCTGTTCTTAATCTCTTTATCTGGCAGTTTTCAAGTTTTTTTGGACCATTTTTGTATATACAGCAAACACATCAAATGTTTTTTCTTTGGATTTTATGAAGAAGGTCCAAGTGAATCTTGAGTAATCATCTACAAGAACAAAAAGTACTTGTTATCACCTTAGCTTAGTACTCTCATGGGTCCACAGAGATCCATGTAAACCAGTTCCAAGGGTCCGTTGGTGCTAACCAATTGTACTAGTTGAAAGTTGCTCCTGATGTGCTTACCCTGAGCACATGCTCCACAAACTTGATCTTCATTGATTTTTCCATCAGGCAGTCCAAGAACCAGTTCCTTAAGGATCAATTTATTGATGGTAGAAAAATGGGCATGTCCTAGCCTTTTGTGCCATAGTGAGGATGCATCACTCATGGCACTCAAGTACTTCATCTCTGGTTGACAAGGACCATTGATATCCACCTTGTATACATTCGTATGTCTCTCCCCCTTCAGGATTAGCCTCTTGGATACTGCATTTGTCACCTTGCATTCTAATACAGTAAAGAGTACATCATTTTCTTTGTCACACATTTGGGAAACACTTAGAAGGTTATGTTTCAGACCTTCCACATAGTACATATTTTCAATGTATTGGGACATAGATGGTCCTACCATTCCAATGCCTTTAATTTCACCTTATTTTCCATTTCCAAAGCCTACGTTTCTGCCTTGGAAGTCACTTGGTAGAAGGAAGTTGTGTTTGTCACTAGTCATGTGCCTGGAGCATATGCTATCCAAGTACCACTGCTTTCATTTTCCTTTCACTACTACTTGCACAATTAAAATAGGTGAAATTTGGGTATTCAGATCCAGTTGGGTCCCTTTTGATTGTAAAAAGGGTGAATGAGATCTATTTTTGCCCAAGCAGGAAGGTCCCTGCTGGTTCTTCTAACTCTGGTGGTTTTGGTAGTGTATCTACTATCATCACTAAACTAGTAAGATGTAGGAGGGTCTCTTCTGCCTGACCAGTTCTTGTTGGTTCTATGAGGGTATCTTTCTTCATTATCAACCCAACTGAACCTGGGGGGATATCTTTTTCCTGACTGATTCCTGTTAGTTCTAGGAGGGTATCTTCTACCTGTCCTGTTTCTATTACTTCTGCTAGAATACCTTTGTCCTGTCCCCTTCTTGGGTCCCCCTTTCATAGTTTCTGTTAATGTAATAGATGTTACTGTTGAGGGCTTTGGCATTCTTATTACAGTTCTCTCTCAAATGTCCGGACATCCTACACAAGGTGCACAGAACACCATGATCTATCACCTAATTCTTGGGTTCCTTGATTTTGAACCCAGTCACATTCTTGGTGGTGGACTGACCTTACTGCATATCATCGAGCATAGCAGAGGACTTGGTCCACTTCATAGTGTACTCTAATTTAGCTTTGGTCTGGTCAAGTTCTTTTAGGAGAACCTCATTCTTATAACTCATGTTGCCTCTTCTCCTAGTTTCTTAACTTTTTCTTTTAGATCAGATTGGGTCACACTCATGACATTTTTCTCTTTCCTAGAGGACTTAAGACCATTAATCTCCAACTGTAGTTTTTGATTGACGTTCTCAAGATCGACATTCTTAGTTCTCAGTAGGGCATAGTCTTCTAAAAGAAGGTCCTTAGAGTCACAAATGGTCAGATATGCTTCAATCAGGACATGTGACAGAGATTAAAGCTTTTTCTTGGAATAAGTATGAATATTGGCTTTAGCTTGTTCGATACTTACCGTGGTATCAAGTAGAGCACTGTCCTGATCATGAGAACTTGCTCCTACCATCAGTACCAGATTTTCCTACCCAGCTTCAGCTTTATCAGCATTGGGATCAGCAGCCTCAGCTATCTATTCCTTAGCTCCTTCATCATCGACCTCATTAATGGTGACGAGAGCGAGGAAGTCATATTTTTCTGGTTTCTCGACTGCCATGAGAGATTGATTCTTAAGAGTCTAGCCATCTGATTCTTCATCCAGATTGCCAACTAGCACTGCTAATACTCTTTATACAGGAAGATCCACTTTCTGACTAGTTATCCTTCTGTCTCTGCGAATAAAGTGTTCAACCTTGGTTTTTTTAGGCTTCTCTAGATTGTTCTTCTTGTACTCAAGTGCCCAGAGTGGACAGAACTTGATGAAGTGGTCGGGCTACCACACTTGTGGTATAATTGCTCCCTTAGATCTTTCTCAGCTTCTCATTGAGTGGTTCTTCTTTGTCCAGCGTTTCCTCTTCTCAGCACCTACTGGACTTCTGGGTAATCAAGGCTATGTTTTCTTCTTCATAGTCCTCCTTCTTTGTGGCTTTCAGAGCTAGGTTCTTGTCCTTTCTCTTATTATTAAGCTCCTTCTCCTAATTCTTCTTGAATTCATATGTGACTAAAGTTCCCAACAACTGATCCATAGTCATGGTGTGTAGATCCTTAGCTTCAATAATAGCTTCAACCTTGCTTTTACAAGATTCAGGTAACACATTTAGCAGCTTTCGGATGGCCTTCCCTGTGGGGATGACTTCTCCCAAAGAGTAGATTTCATTAACAATAGCGGAGAACTTGGTTTCCATTGCATGTATTGTCTCGACTTCATGCATTCTGAACAACTCATACTGGCGATTGAGATTATCAATCTTAGCGTTCTTCACCTGAGAGGTACCCTTATGAGCGATTTTCAGAGTATCCCAGATCTGCTTAGTATCTTGGCATGACGATACCCTATTATATTTGTTGGGACCGATACCACATAGCAAAATCTTCTTAGCCTTGCCATTATTCTAAATGGCAATTCTGTCAGCATCATTCCATTCACTGCATTCCTTGGGTACCCTTGGAGCACCCTTAGTAGAGGCATTCTTCATTGGAATAGTTGGTCTGTTGAGTATCATATTCCAAAGATCAAGATGTTCACCCTCAATATGATTCATCATTCTAGTTTTCCACCAACCATAGTATTGTCCATCGAATAGCGGTGGTTTGGACTGAGAAGCTCCTTCTTGTGCCGTAGGTGGGGCTACCATTATCTTTTCGAGGTAGTTAGTCTTATTTCGGAAAGACCCGCTTCGCTACCAATTGAAAGAATTAGTGCCCCTGGACTTCTAGTTAACCAGGTTCAATGAACAATACTAATGAGTTTGCGAAAGCAGTAACAAAAGGCAAACAACTTATAGTGAAAAAACTCCTTGCTCAAGGGAGAAACAACCACTACCTACACTCGTAGGATTTCAACAACTTCACTAACTTTAAACAAGAAATGTTCAACTTACAACTCTTCCAACACACTTACCTCTTGACAGTCAAACCCACTCTCAATCGACAACTCTCACAAAGAAAAACACAATGACTTCTTACAATTTTTTTCACTAAACAAAAACTCTAAGAAGATTGTCAAACAGACTTGAACAATCAAGAAAACCTAATTCTAGATCTTGGTTGAGTGCTCTTGCCAAGTGCCTGTGCTTTTGTTGAATGCTCTCGCCAATTCCAAATTGTAAAAGTTGTGTCTTCTAGGGTTAATGATTGTATTTATATTGAACCCTAGAGACCTTCCATATGGGACTGCTTTCTTGAGTCGGGCACGCCATTCTTTTCCATAAATGAGTCCTTTTCCAAAGTTGCTACCTTCACATATCTCGAACTAATTCTGTTTCCATAAATAGCACTCCAATTTTGACTAAGACTCTGCATGTTTTCACTGGTACACATATGATGGACCTGGTTCGTCGGTCAACTATTGTTGGCTCCATTTGTCATCATCAAAATAGTATAGTCATACCTGCAAGGATTCTAAGACTAGATCATTACTGTCATTCATAGACTAATCCTAACCTCCATGGTACTTTTTGTCCTAATATTTATGATCTCACATTTACCCATGCCTACTCCATACCCGAAGGTCTAAGCATGATTTTTCCCATCAATTTACATTACACTATGCAATGGGGACAAGGCTTAGTACTACTCGAGAAGAAAAACCTAGCCTACCTGGGCGCCAAGCGAATGTTGCATGATTCTTGTCTTCTTGGAGGCAATTGACAGTGGCAGGCTTGAAATTCGTGAGTTGTAGCTTATTTGCACAAGGATCTCTTCTCTCCTTCCTTACCAAGCCTAGAGCAGCATTCTGATGGTTTCTAAGGTACTTCTTTTGGGCATTCTAGGGGAAGGGAGGAAATAAGAATTTACATCTTTTAATTTTGTCCCGTCGATCCCGCTATGGTGGGTGTCATCTCACCATGGTGGCACTGCTGTATTTTCGCTATGGCGAGGTAATGTTAATCCAAGAAAAAATTAAAATCGTGAAGTTTGCTCCACTCCAATAACAACAATTTGGATCGTTATAAAATATCAATAGTAATTTTGTCTCGTTTTAGAGATCAAAGAACTCGAGATTCTTTTAGTGGTGTTAGAAAATGTTGGCAACATACGTCTTTTCATTTTAACTAAAGAAGAATAAGTTATTAACACAATTTCTAATGTTTAATGTTGGTAACCGGTGAGCTTCAGATCTCGTGGTAAATTTTTACCATATATAATTTTATTCTATAGATTGTTTGGTCAAGCTTGAGAACGAAAACTACTCTTTTGCAGGGGACCGGAGGGGGGGGGGAGTGGAATAAAATTTGACAAAAAAAGATTATAAAAACTAGTAACAAAACAGAAGTTTATCAAGACAAAATTATTATCCGTTGTATACTAGCAAAGACGATGTATGATAAGTCACCGTCAAAAGAAAGATATACTGAGTTGATGGAAACTTCACAGGTGTATCAAATGATCAATCAACATTCACCCATGCAATGCTCCTGGACCATCACAAATTAATGTCAACCCTAGCTTCCTAGCCCCATAAAATAATTTTTTTTTGATCTGGTGTTTGGTATCCAAAATTGAAGCCCGATTATATCTGAATTTATGTTTCGTAGGACTCCATTTGGAGGGAAGCACTCCCTATTAAGAATTTTTCATTCACAGGGCTCGAACCCGAGACCTCTAATTAAGAGGAGAGTAGCCTCATCCTTTGATAGTCCCATGAAATGATTATCTCTATCTCATATTATTTGATTTCCGTATAAAAAGTATTTGTTGTTATTAATTTAAGATAATTTTATTATTTTTTTATATTAAATAATTATATAAAATAATAATAATAAAATTTAGAATTTCAAAATGTCATTAATAAAATACACTTCGATTTAAAGTCGTGCGCAAAATTAATGGGACCGGATTCAGTAATATGAAATCTAAAGAGTATCACACTGAGTGCCCAACTGTACCAACCCCTTCCCGTTTGAAAATAATTGTTTCAATTTACTTATGCAATTTGTGAAATAAAGAGAATTTTATTATATTTTTAAATTTTTTTTATCTTTAGTAGTATTAAATAATAATATAATATATTAATAATAAATATAAAAATAAAATTAATTTAATATAATTTATATTTACTAAATTTTTAAAAAAATATGTATCTGATTAATATAAGTCGAGTAATATAAAATGGAGGATGCAATCACCTGTTAACCCCCACCCACCCCACCCTTGTTCTATCTTTCACATGCGATTTTTCCAACTCTTAGTTCCAAATATTGAATGCTTCCTCACGGTGCCTTCCATATATACTCTCAGTTTACTTGTTCACATTTCAAAAATATATGTTTTAAATTATCTATTAATTTATAAGATATGATTAATTTATTTTTTTAAAATTAATTCTTTTTAAAAATATAAATATTATGGTTTCAAAAAAAAAAATCGTTCATTATTAATTTTGATACTGATGAATAAAACACATAAATATAAAATCTATTAAAAGATGAATTAACAAAAATATGTTTCTTAGTTATAACTTCTGAGTGAATAATTAACACGGAAGGGGGGAGTATATGATTTGAGATAGTGGCGGAGTTTGGATTATGATTAAAGAGATTTGAAATTTGAAGAAGTAAATACACAAACTAGTCGAAGGAGCTTCGATATCTATTATATATACATAAAAAGATTATTTTAATCTTATATAAATAATATAATTTTTCGTCGAAAAAGGTTTGAATGAACCCCTCATAGTATGCTGGCTCCGCCTCTAATTTGAGATCGTTGTTCATATATTGATCACTATCATTGGAAGTCGGTGGATTCATTAAGAAGCAGCAGAACAACAGGTAGCCTTCAATGGCATTTATCGATGGTTTTATTACTGATTGAAGAAAAGAAAAAATCAAATTTAACAATAGCCAACAGTACTGAGCACCTACCTAAGAGTAACAAATTCAACTTCACAACTAATATAAATTAAATAATTTATCTTTCATTTTGAAAATCAAACTACTTACA
>DF359219.1:8497-45405 GCA_000787875.1 Solanum virginianum | reverse complement strand
ATGTATTTTAATATATATATATATATATATATATATATATATATATATATAATTTGTACATTTTGTTTAAGAAGTAAATTAGACTGGGTTTGGTGATTTTCTTCTGGCTATGGAGTCGAGCCTTTTACTAAAAATAAATGTTTATTTTTTTATCATGTATTTTAACAATTCAATTTTTTTTTTCATATTACACTTAGAATTAAATAATTACATAAAATAATTATAATTAAATTTGGAGTTATAGATTATTATTAATAAGATCAATTTAATAAAATATGCTTCTTATTAATTTTCTTAAGAGATATGTCACACAAGAGTCAAGTAATTGAAACGATGAGAGTACAAAACACCGGCCATACTTTTATACGATAGAATATGTGAATATCATTATGATTAAAGTAATTTATAAAAATTTATTTTAAATTTTACCATCCACATAATAGTTATGACCAACAAATTTATAATCCTTTCCCTTTATTTTTTTAATTAAATATTGGGCTAGTAGCCCGTTTTATTCATAAAAAACCAATATAAGTTCATATACAAAAGAGACCCGGAGGTCTAACCTCCAGTTTTCCGCCTTAATCCCTACTTCATAGGGTTTCCTAGAAATGTCTGGATCCTTGTTTCCTTTCTTGTCCTTCCATCTTCAGCTGTCCGATGACTTTCTTTGGGAGTGCTATATCCCTCATGTTGAAATGTCTCCTCTTTGGCATCCTCATTAGCATATTCTTCCTGTAAATTTTTTATTCCCATTATTCATTGTCTCTATTGTGTTCGTGGACTGATGTTGCTGCCATCTCAGTGTCCCCTGTAATGCTTCTTCATAGCCATATCCACTTTTCCAGCTTGAGCAGCAACTCTGTTTCTCCTTGAAGATCAACGTGTGCATCCTCTGACATCTTATCTCTCTTCCTACCACCTTATACTCTGCGTTTTCACCTTCATTAGATCTTGTAGGAAATAAAGTTGTGCGTGCAAATTATTGGAACTCTTCGCTTCTTCTTGTCAAAGATGACATCTTCACATTTTTTTTGGTGACCTTTATCCTTGCTTTTTGATGGGTCTAGACTTAGCCCTATTTCAGCCTCTCTTGTATATGTGCAATCCCAAATGATTGCAGATTTTTGCTCTCTCATGCCTTCATGTGTTTTTGTATATGCCATGGTTACCTTCTGATTTTTTAATCTATAAATAGGCTTCATCTTAGATATGAACTATGGCTCTTGTCCGTACACATAACATTGGGATTTGACATTTGTCCATATTATGTATTTTCCTGATTGCAACTGGTAATTATACAAAACTATGATATCGGATTTTATCCTCATGTTGGAATATTTCATTAACAATGTAATCTGCTAGTTGATTAGCTTCATGATATATGTGTATCACTTCAGTAATCAACCTTTCCATTTTACCTTGTATTTGTTCTATTGCTTCAATTAGCTATCATAAGTCTTTCCATTCTCTATTTAGCATGTGCTTGAGTAGTAATAAATTTGTGTAAATATGAACCTTAGGTATTTCTTGATTTCACATAGTAGGTTAAAGTTTTCCACACTGCTATAGCCTCAGCCTCCATACTAGTTGCTAATCCAAACCAGTGTGCTTCAGCATATAATAGGTTACCATTTAAATTCCTGATACAAAATTCACATGCACTATAATCAGGGTTGTCTTTGCTAGTAACATTAGTGTTACACACTACCCAACCCTTCTGTGTAGACTTCTATATGACCTTGAGAAAGTGTAGCTTAGGCCTATAATTACTTAATAGCTCCACTATCTCACTCCATTGATTAGATACTTTTCTCATCCAGGGATAATTACTCTTAATAAACTAGTACATAAGTTGGTAACATTGTCTTACCATCTCGTTGTAAGAGTACTCCTTCAAATGTCTGTGTGCGTTTCTTCTTTTCCACAATTGCCACAAGAAAATATCAAGGATAATTTACATCAGCTTTTTCAGCTTAGTAGGGCCTTAAAAGTCCTACCAGCCATAAATTAGCTATTATAGGTGTCTCCTTCCACCTAGATACCTACACAAGTAGCAAACTGCTTCTACAATCTTTGGGCTATGGAAGCTGTTAAAAATAAGTGGGACATTGTCTCAATCTCTTTCTTTTCACAGCAGTAGCATCTTGAGACAACATGAATTCTCATTCTCTATAGGTTGTCATTTGTTGCTATTCTCCTTTTCTATACCTTCTATGGGAAGAAAGTAACTTTTAATGGCAAACCCTTCACCCAGACACTTTTAGTCCACTGTAGAGCCTATTTTTTTTCTTGGCATTCTGAAAGTTGACTTAACAGTGAAGCTGCCAGAAGTGTCTTCCATCCACCATGGACTATCCATTTTATCTTCTATAGCAGGTGGTGAGACACTTTCAATTATATACTCCACCATGTTATCAGATAAAATATCCTATAGCTTTTCCTTTACCCACTGCTCATTAACATTAAACTCCTATACTTCAACATCTTCCCTCACTACTGGACTATCAACAATAAAATATAGTGCCCCCAATTTTGTCTAGTTACTAAACCAGAAGTTTGATATGCTAGATTTTATTTGCCACCAAATTTCATGTTTCACCTCATCTCTTATCTTTATTATACTTCTCCAAATTTGAGATGCTCCAAGATTTGAAATAATGACTAGATGCACCTTATTAAAATACTTGGTCCACATATATTGAGCCCATAGAGAGAAAGTTGAGGTTCTAAAAATTCATTATAGTTTTACTACCAATGCTTTGTTCACAACATAGAGCTACCTAAATCCCAGTACTCCTTCCTCCTTTGGATAACATAACTCATTCCAGGCAACCCACTGTTTTCCTTTAACTCTACCTACATTACTCCACAAAAACTTTACAAACAATTGGTTATCTTCTTAATTACTCTCTTTGGAGGGTTCATAACTGTCAACAGCAAAGCGCCATTGATTGTGGTACATGCCTAATTAAGAATCTGTCTTTCTCCAAAGGAAAGTAGTTTGTTATGCCAAGTAAATATCCTCCTTACTAATTTCCTTAGGATTTCTTCAAAATAACTAATTTTTGTGCTTCCATATTAGGCAGCCAAGGTAATTAATAGGGAAATTACCTTGCCTAATTCTAGTAAGCCTACTTAATAGTAAAGTTTCCAGAAATGTCTTCCATCCACCATGACCTATCCATTGTATCTTCTACAGTAGGTGGTGAGATACTTTCAATTATATACTTCACCATGTCATTAGACAAAATATCCTTTAGCTTTTTCTTTACCCACTATGCATTAGTAATAAATTTTTGTACTTTAGCATCATCCCTCACCAATGGACTATCAACAATAAAATATAGTGCCCCCAATTTTGTCCAGTTATAAAACAAAAGTTTGATATGCCAGATTTTATTTGCCACCAAATTTGATGTTTCACCTCTATCTCTTATCTTTATCATACTTCTCCAAATCTGAGATGCTCCAAGATTTGACATATTGACTGGATATTTCTTTTTGCAATACTTAATTCATATATATTGAGCCTACAGAGAGAAAGTTGAGGTTCTAAAAATTCACTAGAGTTTTACTATCAGTGCTTTGTTCACATCATAGAGCAACCTAAATCCCAGTCATCCTTCCTCCTTTGGCTAACATAACTCATTCTAGACAACCCACTGTTTGCCTTTAACTCTACCTGCATTACTCCACAAAAACTTTGCAAACAATTGGTGTATCTTCTCAATTACTCTTTTTGGAGGGTTCATAACTGTCAACAGGTAAAGCGGCATTGATTGTAATACATGCTTGATTAGAATCTGTCTTTATCCAAAGGAAAGTAGTTTGCTATTCCAAGTAGATATCCCTCTTACTATTTTCCTTAGGATTTCTTCAAAGTAACTGATTTTTGCCCTTCCACAGAATACTGGGGAGCCAAGGTAATTAATGGGAAAATTACCTTGTCTGATTTCAGAAAGCCTCCTTAACCTTATAGTTACTCCCAAATATGTCTTATTATGAAGATAGAAGGATCTTTTGCTTTTGTTTACCCTCTGGCTTGATACTTCTTCATAATCATTGAGGACTCTCATTATTTTTATTACAGACTTTCTATCTTCTGATCCAAAAAGAATGGTATAATCATTGTACTAAGGTGATTGATCTTTGGGCTCCATTTTGGAAATTGATAGCCAAAAAATTCCTCATTCTCATTTAAGCTATTGAGTCCCTTAGAAAGCACGTCAGCTGCAACTATGAACAAAGATGGGAATAGAGGGTCCCCCTATTTTAGTCCCCTAGTAGATCTAAAGAAGCCATATAGTTTCCTATTTATTATCACTGAGTACTAGTTGTTAGACGAAAACCTCCACATTATATCTATCAGAATATCCATAAAACCAAACTGTCTAAGTACTTTATTGTGGTAGATCAAATATACCCTATCATATGCCTTCTCCATATCTAGTCTTAGCACCACATTTACATTCCGCCTTCTTTTGTTAATGTCCTTGATGATCTTTTGAGCCAAAAGGACATTTTCTGCAATATTCCTTCCTTATATGAAGCCAAACTGATTCTATGAGATAAATTTTGGTAATACTTTGACAATTCTACTATGAATCACCTTAGAGATAATCTTATTGGCAAAAGAGCTCAACCTTATAGGTCTAAGATTTGTAGAACCCTTCACTATTTTCTTTTTGGGATTAGTATCATATTAGTGTGAGTTATAAACGTGGTCATCTCCTGACCACAAAAGAAAGCTCTTACTAAACTTGTGATGATACTCACACTCCAATAAGAAAGGGGTCACTGTCAGCAATTAACCTAACCGGAGGTTCGAATCCACAGGGAATACAGGACTTGACTACAAGACTTCACTACTAATCATTTCAAGCATTCATAACTATAATCTCTAAATTGGAGGAGGGGGTTGTGATTCAAAAACAAAATAAAATAAACAATAAACTATAACGCTAGGAAACACTCAATTTTAGGGTCAACTTGGAAATTGTGTTTCTCATGGTTCGTTGACTCGATTTCTCTAGATAAAATAACTACAATTGGAGATTCGCATGCAGGACGGTAACTTAGGTTCTTCTAGCCCTCTTGTAAAGGTGAAGGTCGAATTTCACCATGGCGCTTGGTCGGCCACCATGGCATGCCAACTAATTATTACCTATTGTCCCAGTCAACCTCCCCTTGGTCAGGCTTGGTTGGTTAGACTAGAATACATTAATCGAATCCTGTTATCTATTTCCCTTTTTCTATTCATCAGTACCTTGGTCGGGACTGTGATAGTAGGCGGAGTTTGGTGTTAGCCATCACCAAATAACAATTAATATGAAGGAAAACAGTTAATACATGCAAAACCACAATCATAGAAATGCAATAAACCTAGGTCATACAAAGTCAACAACCCCTGGTTCCCACAACCCCAAGTTGTGGGTGTTTAGCTACTCATAACTAAAGCAAAACCAACAAGAATGCAAACACAAGGCATAGTTGAGAGTTTTACCAAAAGCAATGAAAAGTGTAGACACCACAAGTTTCAAAGCCAAAAGCTTGATAGATTGGCAATGAATACAAATCAAGTTTACAATCCTCCAAATGGCTTTTCCAAGAGAAAATGATAAACTAAGTTAAAACCCTCAAAGATTCTTGAGAGAATATTCAAAGTCAAATTCTATGTTAAAATCTGGAATATAGTAATAAAAACCTAACTAAAGTTATTTATAATATTACAAAATAACACTTAAAAATTACACAGAAAAGACAGCTAGCAGCAGGTACGCCTCACAGCTACGACTCGTAGGTCACCTACGAGTCATAGTCGGGGTCTCGTATCAGGTTCTTGGCATTTTGGACTCAACTGGTACAACCCACTGGTACGAGTCGTTGCTTGGGCTACGACTTGTATGCTCCTCTCATAGTCTAGGACTTCAGTTTTTGGTCCAATATTTTGGCTCTCTGATTCTTGCTACGAGTCCACCTATACGAGTTATAGGGCAATTTGCACTACCTAAACATACTGATTCAGGACTTCAGTTTTTGGTCCAATATTTTGGCTCTCTGATTCTTGCTACGAGTCCACCTATACGAGTTATAGGGCAACCTACGGCTCATAGAATGACATCGTAGGGTTGACCTTCACTTAGTATATTTTTGAGTTTTTGGTCTCTATTTCTTGCTACGACATACCCTACGACTCCTAGCTTGGGCTACGACTCATAGGTGAGCTCGTATGTCCTATGCTTCAGCAAAAACTGTAATTTTTCTCCAAAACCATGCCAACATAACGCTTGGGCTACGACTCATAGGTGAGCTCGTATGTCCTATGCTTCAGCAAAAACTGTAATTTTTCTCCAAAACCATGCCAACATAACTTTTCTGCAAGAACAACATGAAAACATATAAAAAACATAAAAAGTCGCATTGAGAACTCACATAATCCTTTATTTTAGACATCAAATGTGTTGTATTTTGACAGAACATCAACACCTTCAACTTAGAACTATTGCTTGTCCTCAAGTGACGATTCAACCTACACAGACAATGAGAAATACATAGTAACTACACCAATGGAATATACATCATCCACTTTAATCCAAGGACCCAACTATCATTTTCAAAATCAGATTACGAAGTTACTGAACACAATAAAACATGATGATGAATCTGGAAACCTAACTATGATAAGCTAAGGAGCATTAACCATCCACAATCACTGGTGCAGCCATATGCTAATCAAATAGTGCAACTGCCCTCACAGAAAAGAAGTCCCTCTTACTCACTCAAGAAACATTTAGAATTAAGGGACTGAGGAAGCATTCTCACTCTCACAATGAAATTCATGTATATTGACTAACACCATAGGCTTTTCTCTATACTCATCTTTTGACTTGGTGGTAAAGTCTATTTGGATCACTTTAGGACTTATAGGCTTGTAACATAGGTTCAGGAGGCTTTGGTATGACATTTTAGGCAAGTAGTGACTAAAAGATATTCTTCAACCATCTCTACCAACACTTTTCTCTTTCATAACCCAACCTTTTTTCAATAAATTCACCATTATTCTCCTGTTTCAAACTTTTTATCGAGTGCTTTCTTTCTATTTTCAGTTGTGCCTTATTTTTAAACTCAATTCTTGCTACTTTTTTCTCAATTCAAGGCACTTTCTTTTCTTGTTTATTTACTTGGCTCATGATTTTTCATTTCTTTCTTTATTTCCCAACTAACCACCTCATTGTTATTACTTTACTACACTAAGGGCCACTCTCAACTTAGGCTTTTAGCCTGAGGTGAAGTTTTAGGCTAAAAGTGGGTTCACTCAAAGAACAAAGGCATAAGATCCTTTCCATGTCAACCACATCAACAAACTAATTTTAGAGTGAAACGAAAAGTTCTGAGTCCATATAAGATACATGAATGCAGCAAAATAAGCTCACGACACACCTGGCATTGCACCCATAATCAAGTATAGACTCACAGGTCATGCTTCAAGCCTCACCTTACCTTCACATTATCAGAACTAGATACCCAACATGCATGAATGTATCAATAATCACAATCTTAAAGAACTTTTTGAGGGTACCCAATTTTTTATTAAAACTTTAAAAACATCTAAAGACTATCTATATGCCAACAACCAACACTACTATGAATTTACACATTATTTGCACTACCTAAACATACTGATTCAACAGAAAAGTAAACATCCACAAGGAAAAGGAATCACGACAAGAAAACCTTGGGATCAAAAATAGGGGAAGTTATGGACTCGAGGTTACTCAGACTTTACCTTAATCTATAACTTCCCACACCCTACCAAAATAGGATACTTTATCTTAAAAGTAAAGACAATAATGAAAACAAACACGGTAACATAGAAATATATATATATACATGCATACATATATTAAAAATCAAAAACTAACATCCACAATATAAGTAAAAACAACATTCAACATAAAAATATTTAAACACATCCGAAAATTGACATAATAAAAAGATTGTCTAACAATAAAACAAAGTATCCATAATGACAAATTGAGAACTGGGGCAAAAGAAGTCAAACATCATGGTGCATCAACCACCGGTCTCTGGCTGATATGTAGGGTCCTATGGTACTATCTCCTCTGTAGCAGTACTTGAGCTACCCTCTCCATGTGGGGTGTGTTGCTCCCGATCTTTCTGAATAGCCACTAATAATAGCGACTCCTACCCCACCTCCTTTGATATAGGCTCCTCCTCCTGTCTCGGCCTCTTCTGAGTCGGATCTGGATCATCATCATGCTTAAGGGGCCTCCTCCCATGAACGTAGGGACATTCAGCTGGCCATCAAATGCTTCATCGCCATCTAGTGCCACCTCTGGGACTATAACAGGAGCTGCCAACATCTGTAATAACTCAGTCTTAAACTTGGACAACTCCTCAGTCACCGTACTCATGTTAGCATGTCTGGTACCCTGAAGTCTCTGCTGGACTCCCACCTCGAAAGCATCTACTCGAGCATCCACCGCTCTAACTCTCTCATCTACCAAATCATGGACGAATGTCTTCATCCTCTCCTCTGAGTCCCTTATGATCTGGTTAACCCAAGGTCTAACCCATGCAGATAAGGCCTAAAGTCTAGACTTTGCCATAGCCACTCTGCATAATAATTCCTGAAAAGCAATAACAGAAGTAAGAGAATCAACCTGTAATGTAGCTGCTGCTGGTCCTGGAGTACTGGAGGATGGTGTGGACTCAATCTCCATAGCTGGCATAGGCTCTGTAGCAGCTGGAGTGAACCAATAGTTCTCATCTGCTGGTCCTGGAGTACTGGAGGATGGTGTGGACTCAATCTCCATAGCTGGCATAGGCTCTGTAGCAGCTGGAGAAGTGCCAGTGGCAGCTGGAGGTGCACTCTGAGTCGGAGGTTCTACTAGGAATAACTCTGGAATAGGCAGGGCTGCTCGTGGTAAGGGCACCGGGTTCTCATCAACCTTTATCAGGCTAGGATCTATGGTGCGTGTAGCCTCTATATGCTGGTCTCGGTGGGGATCAATAAGAATACCTACTGCACTGTATAAATGATGAATCAAGATAGGAAATGGCAGTGAGATGTTCTTCCAGATGATTGCTTCGTGGATTTGCTCCAAGATGATCTGGGCCTAGTCTATCTCATAACCAGCTAAGATGTTAGCTAATAATATAGCCCGCTCCAAGGTGATCACATTATCTGTGAAAGTGGTCTAGATACGCCAACGGATAATGGACCACTAAAACTTGGCTCAAAAAGAGAGGTGAGCCTTCATAATAGGATCTGCGTGGTTTGTAACCCACGCCGGCTCAAAGCCCTCCTCATAAATCTGGCTAGAATTCTATCCTAAAAGCTCTGTCCTGGCCTCGATGTTCTTCCCAGTCACCGTTCTCCTCATCTTATCGATGTGTCCATCATATTCTGCGATAGACTGAGGCACTCTATAAGTGGGCCCAAACTGGACTCGTCGAATAGTCTCCTCTGAAATAGGAACTCTCTTACCTTGGACTGGCAGAACTCATAACCTCAAATGCTCGATTGCCTTTTTGTTCTTAGGTAACCCTCAGTGGAGTGTAGCAAGATATGCTGCATAAAACTCACTGACTATGAAGAGGGCATACTTGCCCAGTTGTTGTGTAGTCTATCATAACCTATGTCTGTCTAACTCTTCATCCAATCTAGGCACTTTATCCAACCCCGAGTCATTCAGCCTTGACTCTTCATGAAATTGCCGCACCGGTTTGCCCTGTCCCTTGGGCTCTAAACCCTAATCATAGATCTCCTTCATAACTGGGATGCACCATCTGCGGTCAGCTGGGGCTGTGACTGGACCTCCTCCTGTTGAGCTTGTGACTTCTCCTCAGAATCTATCTCAGTGTGTGTAGGGGTCATCTGTGGTGAGTTTCTCTCGGACCAATCACTGCTACCCTCCTTCTCAGACTGGGAGGGACTCTCAACTTCTACTAGGGCCATAATAGTGTGGCCCTAATTTTGAGGCACATTGGCCTCAGGGTCTATCCTAACCGTTTCAACTTCCATAGAGCCCTTCGAATGCTCAGTCACGAAAGATTCATCAACCAACCTCCATTAGAAAGTTTGAATTGCACGTTTGTCCTTTGAAGGCATTTTATTTGCATACCAACCACATAACAACATATAAGTTTGGAGATATTTGATCCAATAAATCACATAACAAAGAACAAGAAACGCAAACACTTAAGCATAGAAATAAAAAAAAATAGGAGAAAGATCTCCGATGCAATTGCAGGTTTGCAGATACGAGTACAGTCACGACTTGTAGGGTATCCCACGAGTCGTACACTGGCCTTGTAGTAACAAGATTATTTATAAAAATACAATCAGACCTCAGATACGAGGTACAATTATGACTCATAGGGGAACCCACGAGTCGTAATCTGGCCTCGTACCTAATTTCAGAGACATTTTGAGAACTTAGTCAGGATTACGAGACCCTCATGATGAGTCATAACTGGTATTACAAGTCGTATGTAGGTCTCGTAAACATGAAGAAACCACAGGTGACTGATGCTTACTATGAGGGACCACTACGACTCATAGGAGAACATACAAGTCGCAGGAGTGCCTCGTTGCTAAAAATAGAAGGCACCAGTTGTATCTATCATTTTCCCACGACAAGCATAAGCAACATAATCACAATTCACGACTAGGCACTTATAAAAACAGTACACTTGATTTGACATATAAATGATCTCAGTATGAACTAGGAGAGTTAGAACAAACAGCATTCCTCAAAATTTCAGGCAATTCCAAATCACACCAAACAAGACTAAGAGTACTTTCAAACCCCAGACTAGCACTTTTAATCAACAAACCATGATATGCGAATGCAAAAACATTTCAAACACTATCAGTCAAATCCAACATGCTATGGCATACAAAATATACCCAAACCTCCTAATTCCAGTTCCAAAGACACTTCAAACAATGGTAGGGCAACGACAAAGCACTACATTCTTTGAACCAATAGTTCTCATATTTGCAAGCACCCACTCAAAAATTCAAAATAAGGTTTGTATCATAATCAAAACTTTTCAAAGCATGCAAGCCCTAGGTTTCATGTCTAGATCAAAAATCACCACATGGGCACGATTAAGCATGGTTAAACTAAGCATACACTCATTAAGAAATAAATTCACCACAATGGAGTGTTAAATGTAACCAAGAGGCTTACTGATTAACCGAAGAACTTAACCAAAACAAAGAGAATCAAAAATCAAGCCAAACCCTAGGAAATGGTGACCTCATCGAATCCTTGCTGAAAAATAACATAGGTAGCTAGGGTTTTGGTCAGAAAAGAGAATTACAGAGTGGGTTTGGGGAAAAGTGACTGATTTAAGGGTTTAAAAATGAAATTAGGTGTCAAATGTTATTTCGACCCTTTTTATTTAAAAATTGGGTCATTAATTAAAAAGTTGCTGATCAGGGCTACGAGACCTCGATTGCAAGTCATAGCCTGGCCTAAACTCATAGGTCCTAGTCTCATAACAGACCCAATACTTGTAAAACTTTAAGAATCATACCTGGGCACTACGGACCCCACTTATGACTCGTAGGGGAATTTACAAATCGTAAGGTTATCTCGTAGTGTATGTGCCAACTCCTGATACTAATTATTTCCTTCAACGAGGCATGACTATGAGTCGAGTGAACTACGACTCATAGGCCTGCTCGTAGAAGCTGCTCCAATTGCCATTTTTGCCTATCTTCACCTCTTTAATTCTCACCTATAAACCAAATCTCAAAATACAACAATTTCCAAAATATTACAACTGCATCAATGTCTTTCAACTAAAAACAAACTAATATCTTCTACCTAAGAATCTCAACAGCCAAAAACACTTCAAACAAACCAATAATTATCCAAAAATACTTGGGTTGCCTCCCAAGAAGCGCATTATTTAATGTCGTAGCTTGACTTTGTCATCGTTCTTCATCAACTATCATCAAGGGTCCACACCTCACTCTTGAACTCATCTAGGTGTTTCATGAATTGGCTAATATCAAACATGACCTCTATATCATTGACCCTAAACTGAAGTTGACCCGAATCCATATCTACTAAGGCTTTTACAGTGGCTAGAAATGGTCGCTCCAAGATGATGGGCATCTCAAAATCAACTTCACAGTCAAGGATCACAAAATTCGCAGGAAAGATGAATTTATCAACTTTAACAAGAACATCCAAAAAGATTCCCTCCGGCTTTTTAATGGTTTGATCTACCATGAGTAACCTCATTCTTGTTGGGGTGGGAGTGCCAAGGCCAAACTTTTTTAATACAGCAAGAGGCATTAAATTGATGCTTGCTCCTAAGTCACATAATGCTCTTGTGAACTCAACATCACCAATGGCACAAGGAATGGTGAATGCACCAAGGTCCTCTCATTTTTGAACAAGGCATTTGGTCATAATTGCACTACATTGTTGGAGTTCTTGTGAAAACTCTTGGCTCAAAGTATGTTTCTTAGTCACCAAATCCTTTATATACTTGGCATACCCGGGCATCTTCTCCAAATCTTCTAGAAGGGGAATATTGATGGAGAGTTGCTTTAATATTGAGAGAAAGTGTTTGAATTTACCCTTCTCTTCCTTTTTCTTAAGCCTTCGAGGGAAAGGAGAGGGGGTTTTGGAATTGACTTCAATTTTTCATGATCCCTTACCTTTTCTTGTTGCCTCCCAACAACCTTTGAACGTTCTCCCTCAACCATGACTTCACCACCAAGACCCTTTTCATCAACTTCATCCACAATCACCAGCATAGGGGGATCTACGGTGCTTTTGCCACTCCGAGTCATGACCACCATGCAATGCCCTTTATTTTTAGGATTTTGAACTGTATTTCTAAGTAAGGTGCCCTTTTGGCATTGGTTCAATTGCGAAGGAGCTTGCCCAAATTGTTGTTCGAGTTGCTTAATTGCCACCGAGTGAGACTCTATTTTTTGATTAATATTAGAAGTATCTGCTTTTATTCCCTTTAAAGTCTCATCTTAGTAGTCGGCCCTTTTCAACAACTTGTCGAACATCTCTTCGATCCTGGAGGTACTTGACCCAGTATTACAGTTGTGAGGTGGTACATAAGGACCATTCCTGTAGCTATTTCTTCTTCCTTATTCGATTTCTGGCACTCTCTGTCTTTCATAATATCCACCTCGGTTGTCTCTATATGCACCATCACGGTTGAAGTTTCGACCTTGATTCCTGGGACCTTGCCTCTAATAGTCCGAATTGGACTCTTGGGGGTTGTTCTAGAAACTTGCTGCTTGGTTGCTTACAAAACATGCTTCTTCATCAAAGAATGGATTGTCATAAATGGAGGCCTTCAAAGGTTGGTAAATGACTGCTTTGACACCTCCTTGGTTTTGCTTCAAAACCAAGTCCATACTTGTGCGGAGTTGAGCAAGTTGCTCCATGATCTCTTTGTTTACCTTTGTTTGCTCATTGTTGGCATTGACCACACAAGATCTCTTGGTCACACCACACTCTCGTTGGTCCCATGCTCTATTGGTTTTAACCACTTGCTTTATCCTTACGGCTATCAATGCAAAAGGTTGGTCAAGGAATATGCCTCCCATGATTATGCCGGCACAAGCTTGACTGTTCTCATTAAGTATCCCATAGAAAATCTCAACCAAGGCAACATCAACAATTTTGTGATTGGGGACCATCCGCAAGCATTTAGTAAATCTCTCCCATATTGTGTTAATAGAGTCACCTGGCAATTACTCAAAGTTGTTGATTTGATCCTTGAGCTTCAATTTCTTAGATCTTGGGAAATTTCTTTCAAGGAACACTCTTTGAAGCTTAGCCCAGCTTGTAATAGTGCCCAGAGGAAGCTCAGACAACCACACAGTTGCATTGCCAATCAACGATAGTGGAAACACTCTTAAACCAATGGTGTCAAGCAAAAGATTTTATGTTCCCATGACACTCTTGCAAACAAACACCACATTTTGGAGATAATGGTGGGGATCCTTTGAAGGTAGCCCTGTGAATAATACACAGTTTTGGAGTACTTGGAGCAACCCACTCGATACCATGAACTTAGTATCTATCGATAAAGGAAGCAGTACTATTACACCAGTAACATCCATGGCCATAGGGTTCAATCGATACTGATTCCATCCATATGCGTTTTCATTGAAGTCCCTAAGCTGTGGCTTATTACCTATTGGCAATGGATTCTCCTCTCTTCCCATATCCTCATTCATATTCATATCCTCCTCAACCTCGATATCTTCATTCACTTGAGCCATTCTTCTAACAAGTCGGTGGATCTCCAAATTGATCGGCGCTAAGGGATTCCCTTGGCTCCTTGTGTTGGGCGTACAATCTAGCACACCCTGGAAGTAAACTCAGATAACAAAAACAAAAATAAAAGTAAAATACACGAGACTCTAGAAATCAACACTAGAACTAACTAATATTGCAATCAAGTCAAAACCTAGTCGTATTCCCCGGCAACAACGCAATAATTTTTTATAATGTTCATGTTCCAATAAGAAAGTGGTTGTTGTCAGCAATTAAACTAACTGGAGGTTAGGGTCGAATCCACAGGGAATACAGTGCTTTACTACAAGACTTCACTACTAATCATTTCAAGTATTTATAACTACAATCTCTAAAATAGGGGGGTTGTGATTCAAAAACAAAATAAAATAAATACTAAACTATAACGCTAGGAAAAACTCAATTTTAGGGACAACTTGGGAATTGTGTTTACTATGGTTCGTTGACTCAATTTCTCTAGATAACATAACTACAATTGGAGATTCATATGCAGGATGGTAACTTAGGTTCTTCCAGTCCTCTTGTGAGGGTGAAGGTCGAATTTCACCATGACCTTTAGTCGGCCACCATGGCATTCCAACTAATTGTTACCAGCCCTCTTGTGAAGGTAAAGGTCAAATTTCACCATGGCGTTTGGTCAGCAACCATGGCGTGCTAACTAACCATTACCTATTATCCCTATCAACCTCCCCTTGGTCAGGCTTGGTTGATTAGACGAGAACACATCAATCGAATTCTGTCATCTATTTTCCTTTTCCTATTGATCACTACCTTGGTCAGGATCATGATAGTAGGCGGGGTTTGGTGTTGGTTACCACCAAACAACAATCAATATGAAGGAAATTAGATAATATATGGAAAACCCCAATCATTGAAATGCAATAAACCTAGGTACCAAGTCAACTACCTATGGTTCCCACAATCCTAATTTGTGGGTGTTTAGCTACTCATAACTAAAGCAAAACCAACAAGAATGCAAATACAAGGCATAGTTGAGAGTTTTACCAAAAGCAGTGAAAAGTATAGATACAAGTTTCAAACATAAAAGCTTGATAGATTGGCAATGCATACAAAGCAAGATTTGCAATCCCCAAAATAGGTTTTCCAAGATAAAATGATAAACTAAGCTAAAACCCTCAAAGATTCTAGAGAGAATATTCAAAGGCAAATTCTATGTTCTAAAATCTATAATCTAGTAATAAAACCCTACTAAAGTTATTTATATTGTTTACAAAATAACCATTAAAAATTACACAGAAAAGATAGTTGGCAGTTTGTATGCCTCGCAGGTATGACTCATAAGGTGACCTACGAGTCATAGTCAGGGTCTCGTATTAGGTTCTTGGCATTTTGGACTCAACTAGTATGACCCACTGGTACGAGTTATTGCTTGGGCTATGACTCATATGCTCCTCTCATAGTCTAAGACTTCAGTTTTTAGTCTAATATTTTAGCTCTCTAATTCTTACTACAAGTTCACCTATACGAGTTGTAGTATAACTTACAACTTGTAGGATAACATCGTAGGGTTGACTTCCACTTAGCAAATTTTGAGTTTTCGATCTCTGTTTCTTGCTATGACACACCCTACGACTCATAGCTTGGGCTACGACTCGTAGGTGAGCTTGTATGTCCTATGCTTCTGCAAAATTTGTAATTTTTCTCCTAAATTATGCCAAGCTAACTTTTCTACAAGAACAACACAAAAATACATAAAAAAAATAAACAATATTGCATTGAGAACTTATAGAATCCTTTGTTTTAGGCATCAAATGTGCTGTATTTTGACAACATATCAACTTGTAATGTCTTCCCCTATGATATCCTAACAACATTGATAAAAGGCTCCAGTAAAGCCATCCGACCCACTAGAACTAGTTTTATTTAGTTCAAATACTATCATATGTGCCTCATTTTCTTCTGGAAGCATCACTAACTGATAATTATCTTCCTCTATGATTAACTTTGGTATCTTGTCCAGCAATAAATATGCACTGCAATACCTTTCTTTTTGGAATTTATTAGCATAGAACTTCACTACTTCACTGCCAATATTATCCTCATTCTCATTCTGCTCATTTAAGATCTCCCTAATGTGTAGACTCTTCCTCCTTCTTTTCACATAAGAGTGAAAGAATTTAGTATTTTTATCTCCATCATGTAGCCATTTTATTCCAGCCTTTTGCTTTCTAAACTCCTCTAGTTCAAATTAGATCTTGTTTACTCTGATGATATCTTTCACTGTAGCCACTTTTTGAAAGATATTACCATAGACCTCTTTACTCTAGACAAATAATGTCTTTTTGACCTTCTTTAATTTGGATTACACCTCTATAAATGGGCTACCCATAAAGTTTGCTACCCAATGTAGCTTCATAATTTCCTTACACTACGTGTGTTTGGTCCAAAAATTTAGAAACCTAAAAGGTTTTATAGTGACCCTCTCTTCTAAATTACATATCAAGTGCAATGATGCATAGTCAGATCCTTCCCTGATAAGGTGACGAACCTCTAATGAAGAAATGTAGTCCAGGAATGAGTTGTTAACCATAACTCTATCTAGTCTCTTGAAGATGTAGTCCCCCTCAATCCTACCATTCCACCCAGTGATATTGCTTTCTAAGAACTTATCTTCTGAAAGAGAGCATCTACTAATGAAAAAAAACAAAGTCTATAGCCTCCTATTATTCAAAGGGTAGTCTATTATTTTTTCTTTCTTATTAAGTATCATATTAAAGTCCCCTTCAATAATTCTTGGCATATTATAACCCAGTCCTACACTTTGTAACTCATCCTAGAGCTCTAACCTTTTCAAGGCACTACACCTAGCATTTGTTACTGTAAGTAAATTGCTCTTATATTTATTGAATAGTGTCAAGTAGCACCACAACCTCCCACTTCTCCCTATAAAATAACCAGATCTTTCCAGATGTGTTGACTGCTGCATTATCAAAACCCAACTTCCTTTTGTATGCTTCTATTTGTGATGGCTCCTGAAAAGGCTTTATGAGTGCTATAAAAAAGTAATGATTTCTTCCATTCATGTCCATCAATCTCTTAAAAGATTTTTAAGTATTGACGGATCTATTATTCTAGAATATCATTTTTTTCAATCAGTGTAAACTAGTGATTTTATCCCTGCTACTCCTTATTTTAACCTGTAGAGGTATGGTAGATCTGTCTTTCTTCATGTCATTCTTCAAACTATTAATCTGATTGGGGAACAAGTCCTTTGCCTTGCTAATCTACTATATAGTGTAATCAATATCATCATCCTCATCTACATGTTCACTTTTTTTTGGCTCCTCATCATACCCCAATTGATCTCCTTACTTTTTCAAGGTCTCACCAGTACTTTCTTCCCCTTGTTTTTCTATGTTATTCATGTCACCTTGTGAGCTTCTACCAAATAGATTTTCTATGATTTCTTTGATTCTCCCATTTTCTTGGGTACCAGAAGCCTGCCCTTTTTCTACCCTTTGACTTGGTGTGGAATTTTGTGATTTATTTGTGGTTCCACTTCCCTTGTTCTTTCTACTTTTTAAGCTCCCTGCAGATACATTGTTCCACTTATTTCTGATACTTTGTTCTTTCCTTTGTTTGTTACCTTTCCTCCATGATTCTGACTTACCATCCCATTCTCCTATCTTTTTCCCAAGTCTTCTTTCTCACCCTCTCTGCTTTCTTATCATGTTTGTTAACCCCATCCCCATGTTTATCTTCCTGAAGTGCCCCAAAAGAGTTCTTGATCCCAACCTATTCTAAACCTGTTTGACTTGCCTCTTAACACCTCTGCTAGTGTTCTTATTTTTTTGCTCTTTAAACGGTTGCTCTTTCTTTCCTTCTTGTGATGTCTAGTCTATCTCCATAACCTCTTCCTTCTGCTATTCCTTATCTCCCTTACTTTTCTCTTCATCATTCTTCTTACTTTTGTTCTTCGAATATAGCTTTTGATAGAGAAAATAACACTAATGTTCATCATGTCCCTGTAACATACACGTGGTACAATACTTGGGAACATAGTCATATCTAATTGTAATCCACCTTTGACAATTTCTCTATCAATCTTCTGCGCACCAATTTTGATCCTCTTGGGAATTCCTACAGTAAATTCACTTCGATATTGACCCAGGTATAGCTTGGCCTAGTCTGGATTTTTGTGGCTATGTCAACTTCCAATGGTCTGCCTACTACCCTAGCATGTGAAAAAATGGCCTCTTTTTCCCAAAAAATTAGGAGGTAGTGCTGAGAATGAGATCTACACAACTACGATAGAAGTTTCCTCCTCAGAGTCAAACAATGAATACCACTTGAAGATTGTCATAGGATATGATGTGTTTTTTTGAGAGATATAAAAATGCTAGGTTGGACAATAGGTGCACATAGTTCTCCAACAGAGATGCTCTAATCAATATGTGTCTATTGCACATGAGTCCAATCTTGTATTCTCCCTTCAACTCACATTACTTTGAAATCAGTCTCTTTAATTCGTGGATCTCTGGCCATCCATAAGAGAATTTTTCTATCACTTCATATTTCAAATTTTCATTAATCATCATCTGATCTACTTTTGTCAACTCCCATATAACTTATGGTTCTCCGTATAGGTATGTAATTGGTTTAATAGGCAAGGTTTTCACAGGATCTTTTGGATGTTTCAACAAAGTCGCATAAGACATGGTCGAGATTGGTGGCCCACCTTTGCCATAAGGTCGATCGGTGGCCGAAATGGCCATGCCGTATTGGAAGGTAGGAATAGGATAAATTACGATTAGGGTTTAATGAGTAGAGAGATTTTTTTTACTCTCCTCTGTATTGATTTTTAATCCTTTCTCTTTTATGAAATCACCACTATTTAAATTTGACTCTCTTCATAACTTAATGGCTCAAATTTCTATTTTAGATAAACTTTAATAATTTTTTGGTGAAATTTAAGCTGTTGAAATAACATGAATTAAAGAAAAGAGTGGTCCAGGCTCCAAAAAAAATCATAAATGAAATATTTTTATCATGAACTATCTCTTCGTCGTTATGGATAGGTCAAAGGAGAAAGAATTTGGGCTATAAAATTCTCGTGTAGTAATTTTTAAATTTTAATTCTAGATCAGACATGAATGAAATTTGAATTAGGAGAGGTTTGGGGTAACCCATTAATAGATTGGAGCCTGGAATACTAATTTGACCTTTTGAAATAATAGAGAGATAAAAAAGAGCCTCTACACCCTTATAAAATTAAATTCGGGCGAGTAGAACTCTTGGAATTGATCTTGGTGTAAAAAGTTGATTTTTAGAACGTCATGGTTTGAGGGTGCGTTCCAAAATATAGATTTTTGATGCAAATTTTGAGTCTCTTAGTTTGTGCAACCCGCCATGAAGTGATTATTCTGCTATAGTGGTGCCTTCATGGCAGGATAAATGACTACCACAGTGGAACAATCATGGATTTAGGTAAAAAAAAAGTTTTCAAATTATTTTATTTCTCTCACTTTATCCTTGATAGACCAGATGCGACTAACATAATTTTGTAATATCCTAAATATTTTTAAGCTAAGACTAAGTCACCCTTCCTATACGTATAAGGTTGTACCAGATGATTCTTGATTGTGCATAGCTGCTAAAGTCAATTATTTAGTGTAAAAATAGATTTAGAGATGAATTAACATCACAAGAATCTTTTAGCACAAAGTTGAGTTAAAAACAATCTTACCGATTAAACTTTGATATAAGATATTATAAAACAATTAGATGATCAAATGACTTCAAATTTTATACACACACACACACACACACACACACACACATATATATATATGGGGGTGGGGGGGTTAGGGTTATAAGGGATCTTTTACACCAAGTCTAGTCCAAAGAATTTCTATTGACTTAGTTTTCGCATGAGTCCACATAAGGGTCAACTTCAAATGACCATATGTCTTAGAATATAAAGAGTTAGGTAGCCTATAACCTATCAAATTAAAGGCTTTTAGTCTTCTTTTCAAGCTACCAAGTTTGCCTCATTTTGAGTTGGGAATAAAAAGTTATGACCGTTTTATTGAAGATGCGCAAACATGATTGAGATGCATGATTATTCCGAAAAATGACACCTCTTTTAATATTTTTGAGGGTATTTTGTCCTATAACCTTTAGGGAGTTATTTTAATGTCCCTAAACATGTAGAAAATTAGTTTTTCATAATTATAACCCTCTCGGATCTCCTGCACTCTTAAACCTAAACGCTAAAAAATTTTCATGAAACACATCAAGTTAGGGTTCGATCTCTTTCAAGATTCTTTATCAAGTTATGTTCTTCTCCATAGATTTCAAGATTTCCAACCTAAATGTCTTTGTCTATTCATGAATCGCTAAGAGAAATCTTAAATCTTAAACCATAACCATATAATTTCCAAGATAACGAATCCAAGAACTTCAAAAAATGATTTCTTAATTGTTCTTCTTTAACTTAGGATTGTTCATCAAGATTTATAGGCTTTAAGGTATGTAAGGCTATCATAGTGAGGACTTAAGTTCTTTTGCATGTCCTATAGCTACAATTTTAATAAGTAACATTAAAGCTAAAGTTTTTACCCTAAAGTTCATAAATTTTCAAATTTCCTTTATTCCTATTGTTGATTCTTGATTTCATTATCAAACCTATGATAATTCATACCATTGTTGATTTTTGATATATGGTCCATGTTTCTTATATCATACGGACCCTTTCTAGCCAAAGTTGTTCAGAGTCTTGTCATAATATTTCATATGCATTATTTTCATGAATGAAGTAAGTTCAAGAAAGAATTATTACATTTTATCTATTTGCATTATTCTAAAAGAGTTTCAAGAAAGTATATATTTGCATTATAATGCATGAATTTAAAAGATTAAGGAAAGTCAAGTGTTTTTGCGATAATATTTAAAAATAGTTTTGAAGAAACATGAGTATTTTTGAAAGTGTGTATACATACATACATATATACATACGTACTATATACATACATATATATATATATATATATATATATATATATATATATATATTATGTCTTATGAAAGAACATAATGATTTAAGACGAGATTGAATTTTTTTATTTAATGAGAGTCCAATGAGACTAGGCGAATGACTTTTGAGTAATTTACTCACTTGATAGGCATGAACATATTATATTTTGGGAGTACTATCAAGCACTGATTTAGGTAAGAGTAGATGTAATTCTAATCCCATAAACTATGTAGCTAATGTAAGATAACGACCATGCATCTTTTGGAACTTTTATATTGGATCCACTAATCTTGATGTCCTTTTCCTAACAAGGTATTAGATGAAAGTAGTAGAGATGATGATGATTGTCGATTAGAGGGTTACATATTTATATCTGATTGTTGAAAGTATTGTCTTATTTTCAAACTTGCATATCATATTGAATTGAATTGAGTTTTGTTCTTATCATTGAGTATTTTTATTATTGAGTTTGTCTTGAGTTATTTTCCTTCAGATATTTTATATACTATACATCTCATATATTGATGTCATTGGATACTGCATCATTTTTTTATACAAATTTGGGCACTCATAATTGCAGACCTTCTATAAGACTTCTATCCATTAGAAGTTGGTGAGACATTCTTGCATTTGAAAAAGTCCTTTTCTTTGAAATCTTTTTTTCAAGTTATTAGTAGTTAATTGAGATAGTTGTAGACTTGTCTTGAAACGTTCTTACGAGTCAGATAAAGACATATTAAATAGAGTAGATGTTGAGTTAAAATGATTCTTTTAGAGTTTGTTTTAAAACTACAATTTCATTTTTGAGTTTATGACCTTGAGTTATATTATACTTAAGTATTTTTAATATAGTATTTACTTATTGATGATAATATTTTTAAATGACTTAACTTAACTTTCTATTGAGTCGAATCTTACACTAGGCCACAAATGTTCTTCGGACTAGCAATGGTTTTCGAGTGCCGACTAGGTTTAGGGTGTACACTCAGGGCGTGACAATTTCTTTTTTTTTTTTTAGATTTTCACTTGTTTCATCGATAAAAGTAGGTTAATCATTCATCTATTTGTAATTTGATTTCTAAACCTTAAAATCTAGGAGAAGATTTTAATGGTAGACAAAAGCCCTAGTTAGATGAGAAGATCATGAAAGTGGTCAAATGTTAGAATTTTGATATAATCTTAATATGTTATGTGATTGTTTGTTGATTTTTTTATTTCTTATTGGTTTTACATGAAGGATGAGCCAAAGCATTGAGAAAAGGGGAAAGCTCCAATTCTATAAAAAAAAATTAATGCTCGTTATGAGGGAGGTGATGATTTGAATTTTCATTTGTGATGTATTTGCTTATCAACTATATCATTAGTATTGCCTGCATATTTGTGAATTGAGAAAGATGAATGAATCTAAAGCAATGTCTAGTTGTAAACAGTTGCATACAATGAATTCATTACTTGATTATGAAAGTTTGTAAACATAGATTGTGGTTGTGATTGTAAATTAGGTGTCACGTTACGGTACATTACTGAATTAGGTGCCATGCTCCGACCCATTATAATATTGGGTATCACTAGAGGTGTCAAACGGGCGGGTTGGATTGAAAATGGGAATGTTGAAATAGAAATTGAGTTGAGTTATGACCCGTCCAAATTTACTTTGGGCTCAAATGGGCTAAAATTTGGGTTGGATCATAACCCGCCCAATTTGACCTATTCAATCTCAATGATTTTAAAATATTACTATTTACTTTTTATAACGACAATTTGAATTTCAACTCAAGAAAATAAAAATAAAAAATTACAAATAGATGGATAAATCATATAAAATATAAAATAGATAGAAAACATATTGACTGTTAATTTTAGTCAGAGTTCTATGAGAGGACCATCATTGACTGTTGTATTTGAATTTGGCATTATTAACTACGTATTGAACCTGAACTAACTTGCTAAAATTTTTGTTATGCGCGTGATTTTACTATGTTGTGGTTAACTGTATTCATATTTCAATCATCAGAATAGCCGCGTGATCCTATTAGTACTCTGTTGTTATGTGTGTTGATACTGAACTTGCTCTTCCTTTGTTCAGTACAAGCATCTTCATGCATATGTTGATGAACCTCAGTTAAGAGAGCATTGAGCTACCAAATTCAAGGATGAGCCAACTCGTTTATGCTACCATGGATTCATTTATACTCTTAGTCCATTCTGTCTCAAACTAGTTATTTTAGATGTTTATTGTTATGATTTTTTTGGGGTTGCATCCCCTTATGTTGAACTATTAGATATAGTTTTGGTACAATAACTTTAGATTCTAGGGAGAATTGTTTTTGCATTAGTTTAAATTATTCTTTTGTGTTTATGAGAACTCAACTTAAACTTCTATTTAAATTTATTTTTACATCTTTGAATGCTTATCTCATGGTGGTTCTGCTTAGTCGAGTGAGTATCAATAATAACGGATCCAGATCATGACAATTTTCTTCTTTTTTAGAAAAAAAAGTCACGATTCACTAACTATTTTTAACTATTGTTGCTAAAATTTTGATGCTCGTTCTTGATACCATTAAGGGATCATTTTGTATGTTCGACACATATAAAATTTTTATAATAAACAATTAATATTATTTTATTTCTTATTTAGTTATTAATTTTAACGTAATTAAATTATTTTAAAATTAGTAGTGGGCTAATTTATTTATGTCAAAGGATGGAATAATAATATCAAAATTAATTATTTCAATATAAAATATAAAAATTAATAAAATACTCCTAAGTCCCTCAAATCCTTTTTCACTAAATAAATGAAAGATGTTAATATAAACAAATAAACCATTTTTTAATAACTTATACAGTAAATATTATTTTTAATACAATAAATATTCAAATAATAATAATAATAATATATTAAAATAATTAGTTTTAATATTAATTCCAGTCTTCAACAAATGATAATTGTTTAAAGAAAATCGGAAATAGACCAGAAATGACATATGCACCTCCTTAAAATTACAATCATCATTGTCAGATATGATTATGTCTGATCAACTGCACAAATTTAGGAATGAGATTACAGTTGTTTGCTGTCTACATTTGATGGTTTGAGGTATTAAATGATTATATTACTATTTCTTTTCTCGATCATTATTTGTCCCTTAATAATTTGATATAAAATTAAGAAGTATTAAATAATAGAATAAATTTATAAAATTATTCTTTGAATATAATAAATATAATATTTTAAAAAATATAATAAAAAATGATCATAATTAATGAGAAGAGTAAATTAGGAACTAAGTATAAAATTATCTCTTAATTTTATAAAATGAACAAGTATTATTAAATATTCCAAAATAATATAAGATACAAATAAAGATGGACGAATAATTAATATATTTGAAATTTTAGTAACTCATTTGTATGACACTTTGAACTCCTAATTTATTAATAAGGATTTAATTTTCTACTTTATAATCTCCTCTCATTTTCTCTTCCTCTATCCTCATAAAAAATAGAAAATTTATTTATCTTTGTACAAATACAGTATATAATATTTTTTTATTTAAATATTTATATTTTATATATTATATATACAATTTTCAATTACTAGTCTAATTGATCTAACTTTTAGTATCTTTTGCTTATTTTGAGTATTTTGAAAAGTATCAACAAAAATATCAATATTATTTCAAAAAATAGCATTTGAGAAGAATAGAATATAAATAAATTTTATTATTATATTATAGACAGAGCACTTTATATATTCATTACTAAAATAATTAATTTTTTTGCTTGATTAAATTGTCAAAAGTGCTTTTAAGAGAAAAAGTAATTTTTTAGGTTATGACAACCTCTAGTAATTTATATATTCATTACTTATTTTGTTCCTATAAATTAGGTCAAATACCTCAACTTTTTAAACGAAACATCTGTTTTATTTTAAAAAAAATTGCTTTAATTTCTCAAAAATTGGTCAAACAAATTATATTTAACCTTGTTACTTTGAATTAAGAAATCATTTCATCAAAGAAAACAGCTCAAAAATTTTCATGACTGCATGCTTCATAATGATTAACACCATGGTGCTTCATGTTTTATTATTATTATTATTATTATTATTATTATTATTATTATTATTATTATTATTATTATTATTATTATTATTATTATTATTATTATAAATTAATATGCTAATACTGCAAGATTTCATCATAAATGCCTTATTTAACCATATAATATAAACAATACGAAAGTATAAAAAATTAGGAGAAAATTTCCCTAAAAGTTGATCGAAAGGCTGTTAAAGTCTGAATTGCTTTGAGAAGAGGGGACACAATTTAGTTGTTTTAGCAACGGCGGGCCAGTACACATAATTACAAGACTCATGTAGGGTTTAATTTTGGGATAAATTAACAAATAGTCATTTTTAAGGAAAATAATCACTACGAAGGAATTTTAAGTTTCTCAAGTAATTAAATTTCAATACAGATAATCATACTTAAAGAACAATTTATAAAGTTACATTATATAATTTACTCTGGACTTTCAATGTTCATCTAAATTGATCTAATGTTATGTCTTTCTCTATAATAAAACTCTATCTTTGCTGACAATAGATTCTTATTATTTTTCCTTTCTCAAACCCGCGTTAAAGACACCTATTTTTGCTACCTTCTGCCATGAAAAATTGAGTAGACCACATACTCCATTTTGAATGAAATTGAATTTCTATTTCAAAAATCATCTCATAATTCACCTTTGATCTTTAACTCGGTCGATTGACCAAACACACTAATTTTTCACACCTTCCTTCATAATGAAATTCCAATATTGTTGATAACTTATTCTTATTAATTTTTTCTTTCACAAACCCAATAGAGAATTAATGGTCTGTCATCGTTGAAGTTCAAAACTTGTAACGCGCAATAAAATTACCAAATTATCCCTAGAGAAGAGATGTGCGTATAATGCGTCTTTCCATGTTCCGATGACAAATTCGAGGTCGAATTTGCGATCAACATGAAAAATTGAATGGGGACATGGTCTTGATTGATTTTTAGAGAAACCGGATGAAAAAAAATTTGATGCGAAAACGCAAACCAATGAGGGTGCGCAACAGGTGTGCAACGCGCAACTGCCGCATAAAGAGGGTTTATAACTTATTCTTAAGCCGTTCTAAGTCCCTGAAAAAGACTTAGGGCTAAAGGAGAAGAGAGAAGAGCGAGGAGTCGAGCATTTCAAGTCGGATTCGTGCCAATTCAATTGTCTACCTTCATCACAGGTATGTAAGGCTACTCATAGCGTTGGATTGAGTTCATCCACGCATCCCACATGTTGATTCTTAAAAATTGAGTTTGAGAGAAGTTTTAACTCCAATTCTTGAATTAAGTTTTTGAGTTTTCTATTGTCATAATGAGTTTCCTGTATACAATAATATTTTGATGATGTTCTTGAAGTTCAGTAATTGTTTGAATGTATGTTCATGTTTTCATTCACATGAACCCTAAGTGATGGTTATACTTTACACTTTTTTTTACTCATTTTTCTAATTGAATTTGACGGTTATTTTTGTACATTGTGCAAGGATGATTTTCGAGCACATTTTACTGAGTCAGGATGAATATGAACGATGGGCATAAAACTGATTTGAGAAAGAGTTTTGATGATTTTTTCAACACATGTTTTTAAAATAGAGCACTTGATGTTTTGAGGAAGTATTTTGATGATGATGTAATGATTTTCAAAATATATTTATTGATGGAAGATAATGATGATGATGTTTGAGATGAATTTTAAAGAGAATATTTTTGGGAGTAGTATTGAGCACCGAATTGGGTAAGAGAAAATGCCCCAGAACTACATTTGCCAGCGTAGGATAATTGTGCAGCACGTTCTGGCAACTCCTATCCCAAAAAGATGGACGGGGCTGATGAATCATGATTCATGAGGTAGACTTGTACGTCCTTTATCGTGGCATGTTTAGGACGAGCGTGGCAACAACGTCATCTTTGTTGTGCACCATCAAAGAGGGTGATAGTGAGGATGTTAGTTAGAGAAACTCCCTAAATTGCATATTCGATTTGACTGAGCTGCACACTAAAGTATCTTTTGAGGAGCATTATTTTATTATAAAATTTTAATGATAGTTGCATACTATTGAGTTTAATTTTTAAAGCATGATCTCATTATTAAACCTGCATGTGTTACTGAGTTGAGATAAGTTGAGCCTCTTGAGTTGAGTCGATGTTATTTCCATGTTTTTTGCCTATATTTCAGCTATTTTACATACCATACATTCCATATACTGATGTCACTCAGTGCTGCATCATTTCATGATGTAGATATATGGATTAGGGATCGGCAACATATGCATCATTGAGGATCTAAGACGTTCAGCTGATTGATTAGCCTCCTCTATTTAGGAGGAATCATTACATTTATTTTCTTTCTTGCTTTTAGAGTTAGGATTGATTAGCTTTACTTTATTTTAAGGTAGCCATGGGTCTGTCATTGGCACCACTTGATAGTGATAGAGGCTTCATAGACTAGAGCCAAATGTTGATATTAAGACTTGTTGAGAGTGTTCTTTCCACAAGCCCTTTTATTTATTGATATTATTTTGAGACTAGAGGAGATGTGCCCATTACTTTCCTTATTCTTCCACTGATTATCTTGAGTTTATTGATTGAATGAATGTGATTAGGCCAAGTGGTTCTCTTGGGGACGCAACAGTCTCTGAGTGTCGGTTACGTCTAGGGTACCCTCCCGGGGCGTGACAAACTTGGTATCAAAGCATAGACTTCAAGGGTCCTAGGGAGTCTATGAAGCCACATCTAATAGAGTCCTTATTATTGGTGTAAAGTGCGTCACATCCATAATAGGGAGGCTATAGGACATTAGGAAAATATTTCTTTTTCAGATTCTAGATCGCGCGATAGAGCTATTTCTTAAGAAATCTACGATGATTCATGTGTTGCTCTAAACCTTTCGACTATGACTCATCCATGAGGTGATAGAGACAATAATGTTCAAACTCTTAAAGATGAGATCCTCTGGAATAAAGTAATCAGAATGACAGAGAGATTGCACCAGGCTTGGGAGTAGCCTACTAGTGTGCGAAGTTGACTGACTAGAAAAAGTGCACTGTTACTCATATGAATCATGCATTTGAGTTAGCTCTAGATGTACCCAGACCCTTTTTTTTCGAAACTTGCTTCCAACGTGACCTATGAGAGAGGCATTTATGTCTCTAAAGAGTTTAATGTTACCACCTAAGAGTGAAATGTGAGGTCTTATAGACCCTGAGTAGCATCAAGTCATCCCAGAGTTAGAAGGACGATGATGGAAAGAAAGGGACGAGATAGCAAGAGTGATGGCTGATTGAGGCTTGTAGTTAAAGTTATGTATTTATTAGGTAAGTAATTAGGTGATGAGTCGATTGCCATAAGTTTGATGAAAGAGTCGTATTTACTCCATGATTTTCATGATGAGTTATAGAGGAAGAGTTATTGTTAGAATATGATAGAGTATGCTCAAACTAGAAGGAAATTTATGTTGATGTGTTGTATTCATATTATTCAGGGTGAAGTGTAGATGTTAAATAGGGGAAAAGAGTGCTTTCAATATGGTAGATTTAAATTAGGCTTATGACTTTTAGTTAAGAGTTTGTGAGGCTCATCAAGTTATGAGCTTAGTCAGATAAGGAGATATGATTGAATAGGTGAGTGGTACTGGTTATGAGGAAGGGATATGTTGATTGAATACTCGCTACGAGATTTTAGTGGGATTATGCTCCCTAAATTTTTACCTAGTAGTTGTAAGATAGCATTAGAGAGGAGTGTGATATATGCACATGTTAGTGCTAGACCTAAGCTTGAATTTTAAGGAGTAGTATTAAAGAGGAGATAACATTGTGAGAGTGATAGCCTTAGTTGGAGATTTGGTCTAAGAGCTTACCATAGTGTATGTTCGAGATGAAGATGTTAATTGGTGAGAAAGTGATGCTATGGGCAAGGAATAACTGTCACGACCCAAGCCTGGGGCCTAGACGTGATCGACGAATGGGGAACCCAAAGGAACCCCAAGCAAGCCTCATAACATATCATTACACATCCTTGGTCGCAGAAGCAATCAAAATGACAATAAGAGATAAGCATAAAGAAGAGGAATTGAGACTAAGAGTAACCTTCCATATCATAAACATCAAGAAACAAGAGAGTCAAGACTCATAGCATAGATACATATCATTATAAGTCCTATACAAATGAGTACTAAGAGTAACCTTCCATATCATAAACATCAAGAAACAAGAGAGTCAAGACTCATAGCATAGATACATATCATATCCAACAACACCTCTACTATATAGATAAGAGTGAGGGCCACGATAAACAACCGAGCTCACCCTCATAGTGAATACATAAATAAAGGAAAGATAGCTTTAGTACATAGCAAGAGATCATAAGCAATGTTCTTGGAATAGAGGACTCACCAACCAGCTTGAGAGACAATTGTACTAGCCACGTGAAGGAGAAGAATGATCAAGTGGTGCACCGGTTCCTACATGGTAACATCATGTAGGCATAGAGTATGCATTAGTACATTTGAATGTATTAAGTATGCGGGATGCAATGCAACAAGAGATAGACACCATAGTCAAAATGCATAGAGATAAACAATATATAGTATAGTAACAATATGTCATGTATGATTAATGCTTAAGTAAAACATGCTTATATAGAATATAACATATGTGTAAGAAGAGACCATTAAACTATTAATAGATCATCACACCCTACCATATTTGGTGATTGAGGTATAAACCCCGTCAATAGGTTGGTGGATTGTCGCACCCTACCACTCGTGCTGCCAGAGTACAAACCCCCGATAGGTTGGTGGATCGTCGCACCCAACCACTCGTGTTGCCAGAGTATAAACCCCCCGACAGGTTGGTAGATCATCACACCCTACCACCTGTGATGCCGGAGTACAAACTCCCTGATAGGTTGATAGGTACAAATCCCTAACAAGGTTGATGGATAGTTGCACCCTACCACCCGTGGTGTAGAAGTACCAACCCTCTGATAGGTTCTCAAGGTACGAACCCCTTGACAAGGTTTCTCGACGTGCAATTTCATTCAACTCATAAGACATGCATTGGACCTTCAAATCCTCAAGAAACCATAGCTTGATATTTTATCAAGCACTTAGAGGGTATGTAGTGCTAGTGTAAAACCATGCAATTCAAGAGTGTTATCATGGTAGAAAATTCAATGTAAAACTATCAATCTATACTTGGTAACACCATCAAGTAATATACATCAAAATCCTCCATCAAATCATAAGATAAATCAAAGATTCATAGCCCAAAACATATTAAAATAGTCATAATTTCATAATACCTAACATAGTATGCAGTGAATTTTATAAGAAATAAGACCCATGAGTAAATCAACTTTAAATCATGCAATTTTAAGAAAAGGAAGCTTGGGCATAATGGGTGGAAGGAACCCATGAAAGAAACCCATATATCTTAGCTTAGGAGATGAACTTGATGAAGATTGGAGATGGAGATTTGAAGCTTAAGAAAAAATCCTTAGATCTGAAAAGGATTTTGAGACTTGAAATTTAGGAGTAAAATATTTGGCTAAGTGTTTGAATGGGTATTGGAAAATGTTTAGAATTGTATGAGGGTGAACAATGGCTAAGTATAGGTATTTTCACATTTGGGAACACTTAGGCCCAAGACCTAAAAGCCTTGGACCGAGATAAAAATTACTAGCCGCAAAATACAAGGTCTACGATGTGGATCTGTCATGAAGGCAAGATTTACATAGGTTCGCGATAGCTGCGCATTGCGGTACCATTGCGGATCAATTTTGGAAATCAAAAATTACTAAAAATAAAATTGCTAATTGTTTGCTCTTAAATTAGGATTAGACTCATTTTCCACTCAATTTGACCCCCTAATTAAGAATATAAAGTTGAATTTTAGATATCACACATGAATTTTGAGATATATAGAAATTATAATTTTGGGCACTTCCAAGGCACACATTCGAGTATTTTTGGGGTCGTTACAACAAGTGCCCCTTAGGTAAGAGGAGTGAGATGAGGATAGCTCAATAGATAAGAAGAGGCTTGAGATATGTATACATGACTGTCTAAACCTATGTGAAGCTCTAAGTATGACTACTATAAGAATCTAAATAGTATATTCGAGTTGTCGATGTGGAGTAGGCTGATGTAAGTAATCTTTGTTGTCACAAATAGCTAAGTTGACTGGAGCTTATGGATAGATGATGATAAGTTTTTCATAATAGTATAAGTCCTATACAAATGAGTTTATAGGGGGCATAGGAATTGGGAGTCTGTAGGCAAAAAAAGGAGGTTAAATTGTAAGAGTTGTGGGGAGTAGTTAAGTACGCCATAAGAATAACAAATATAGAGATATGTCCATAGAGACAGGAAGAAGCTAAGAGTGATATTGTTAAAAAGAGCTTGAGTGGCTAGTCATGTGTATGTGACTATAACATAACAGAAGAGTTTAAGATATTCTTGTTAGTGATTCCTTGACCGTGTGGAGGTATATGCTTATAGCCAGTAAAGGAAATTGATTTGCAAATTTTGAGAGAGAACCTTGAGAACTAAGGGGGAGATGACGAGGTGGTAAACCAGAGTAGATTTTGAGTCTTTGATAGTGATGGGTTGATCGAGATGGAATATCATTTCTTTTCCATCTCATACGATCTTTACCCTTCAGTTGGGATGACACTCTCTCCCCTTCTGGTGTATGACTACCATACCTGTGGCCTAGTCCCATGCACATCATGTTGATTTCCATTTATGTTGAGTTTTGAAGATGAGAAGCAATGAATTCATTCATTAATCTTGACCTTATCCCACGGATCCAAAAGTTTCTAGCCCAATGAGATGTGACCAGAGTTTTACATTGCGTATAGTTTTGTTGACTTGGAGAAATTCTTGATAGATGAGGGAGATTGTACTTCATTATTAGTTCCTCAGATAAGATTTTTTGATTGAATCGTGCTAATGATCTCCGTTCCAAGCCTTTTAAGTAATCCAACTTTACAGTCTTGATCGAAGTATTGACGTTAGTAAAGGAATGATGGTTGATGAGAGAGAGTGAATATTCTTGATTCTAATGTCATCTTATGAATGCCCTAACCTTCAGCTTGTTATGCCATTGTTGATGGTAGTACACAAGTTGTGGGTTATGGGAGAGAATGAGTACTTCTGAATTATGATAATGGAGTTGAGTTCCTATCCTTGAGTTGATGTTCCTTTTGAGCCTCTACGTGCTTGAGTATGCATGTCCTTAATAGTAGTCGTGCCTAATAATGATGTTGGAGATAAAGTTTAAAGTCTAGATATTGTGTTCTAAGTCTATTCTTGATAATGAGTATCCGAGTATCTAAGTATTTGAGTTCTTGATGGTATTCATGCTTACTTTGCATGGAGAGGTAGTAATTTGAGGTTTCACCAAAGGGGGGAGATGATAAGTTCCTCTAGGCACAAATTATGATGCTGACAGTAGTAGACTAAGAATGAGGGTAGATGAGGAGGAGTTAATGTAGCATTGTTATGATGTTGGTGTCAAACTTGTGTCATGTAGGTATAGAGATAGGAAGAGGGAGAGAGATAAGACCCTATGATATGCAATAGATAGGTAAGAGTATGTTAGTGTGACTTTGAGTGAGAGTTCATCAAATGGTGGAGGTAGAAGTGATGAGTAGACTTAAAAATTCTAAGACATGGGTGAAGTGGTAGGAGTGATAGGCTTGAATGGGTGGATGTCACTAAATGAGAGATTGTAGAAGGCTATCAGTGAGTTTTGAGTGAGTGTTTCAAGTAGATGCATTAGAGTAGTGAAAAGGAGTAGTATTCTCTAGGTGAAAATCCCTGAGGAGGTTTAGAGTTGAGTTGAGGGTTAGCATTATAGGAATATGATCATCTTAGGAATAACACCTTGAGGCTCAGAAGTAGGCTTGAATTGAAGATGAGGAGGTGGTTTGAGGGAGATTTGAATAAGAGTTATGAGGTTGAATTAAGGGAGTAGAGTGTCATGAAAAGGAGCACAATTGAGATGGGGAGTTGAGATTGAGAGCGTCCATAGAGTCTTGCATATTGCGATGGTCCCATTCTCGATTAGAGTTTATGCTTCCTTCTTGAGTCTGAACAATTGATTGACGAGGAGTTTGAATGATTTGAATTGCTTAAGTCCCGATTTTCCATTCGTGCCTACCGGTAAGGATGTCTAAGGTATAAAATGAGAACCTTATAGGATAGATTGTGGGATTGTGACTAACTTACAAGATAGCACAAGGTGACTTTGAGTTAGGCTTGGCTTTGGTAATAGTGTGCAGTGAGACTTCGACCTAGATAAGAGTTATAAGATTCAGATGATGATGTTCTCTAACAAGTTAAGTTTTCTATTCATGAGTGATGTGCAGATTCTTGAAATTTGAGTAGAGTTTGTCGAAGTTGATAAAAAGTTAAGAATTTGAATTCATGCCTAATTACCATCCTTACTCATCATTCGAGGACGAATGATCCCAAGGGGGAGATAATGTAACGCCCAGCAAAATTATGAAAATACCCCTAAAGGAGAAATGTGTCATAATTCATCTTCCCATGCTCGAATAACAAATTCGAAGCTGGATTTATGATCAGCATGAAAACTTGAGCGAGAAAATGGTCTCGGTTGATTTTTAGAGCAATCGGATCAAAAGATAATTTTTTGATGCGAAAACGCAAACCAATGAGAGTGCTCGACAAGTGTGCGACGCGTACAAAGGATTTATAACCCATTTTTTAAGCCGTTCTAAGTCATTGAAAAAGATCTTGGGCTAAAAGAGAAGAGAGAAGAGCGAGGAGTCGAGGATTTCAAGTTGGATTCATGCCAATTCGATTGTCTACTTTCACCCTAGGTATGTAAGGCTATTCATAGCGTTAGATTGAGTTCATTCACTCATCCCACATGTGATTCTTTAAAATTGAGTTCGAGAGAAGTTTTAACCCTAATTCTTTAATTAAGTTTCTGAGTTTTCTGTTGTCAAAATAAGTTTCCTATATACAATAATATTTTGATGATGTTCTTGAAGTTGAGTAATTGTTTGAATGTATGTTCATGTTTTCATTCATATGAACCCTAAGTGATGATTATACTTTACACTTTTCTTACGCATTTTTCTAATTGAATTTGATGGTTATTTTTGTACATTGAGCAAGGATGATGTTCGAGCATATTTTGCTGAGTCTGCATGAATATGAATGTTGAGCATAAAAACTAATTTGAGAAAGAGTCTTGATGATATGTAAAGATTTTTGTAGCATATGTTTTTAAAATAGAGCATTTGATGTTTTGAGAAAGTATTTTGATGATGATGTAAATGATTTTTAAAATATATTTATTGATGGAAGATGATGATGGTGATGATGTTTGAGATGAATTTTAAAGAGGACATTTTTTGGAGTAGTATTGAGTACCGAGTTAGGTAAGAGGATATGCCCCAGAACTATGTTTGCCAGCGTATGATAGTTGTGCAGCACGTTCTGGCAACTCCTGTCCCAGAAAGATGGATGGGGCTGATGAATCATGATTCATAAGGTAGACTTGTACGTCCTTTATCGTGGTAAGTTTAGGATGAGTATGGCAACGACGTCATCTTTGTTGTGCACCATCAAAGAGGGTAGTTGTGAGGATGTCGATAAGAGAAACTCCCTAAATTGCAGATTCGATTTAACTGAGTTGCATACTAAAGTATCTTTTGAGGAGTATTATTTTATTATAAAATTTAAATGATTTGGTGCGAGTTGTATACTACTGAGTTTAATTTTCAAAATATGATCTCATTCTTAAACCTGCATGTGTTACTGAGTTGAGACGAATTGAGCCTCTTGAGTTGAGTTGATATTATTTCCATGTTTTTTTGTCTATATTGTTTCTATTCAGCTATTTTACATACCGTACATTCCAGGTACTGACGTCACGCAGTGCTGCATTATTTCATGATGTAGATATATAGATAAGGGATCGTCAACATGCGCATCGTTGAGGATCTAAGACATTTAGCTGATTGGTGAGCCTCCCCTATTTTTTAAGGAATCATTACATTTATTTTCATCTATCTTTTAGAGTTAAAATTAATTAGCTTTACTTTATTTTTAAGGTAGCCATGGGTCTGTCATTGGCACCACTTGATAGTGATAGAAGTTTCATAGACTAGAGTCGAATGTTGATGTTAAGACTTGTTGAACTAGTTCATTCCACTAGCCCTTTTGTTTATTGATATTATTTTGAGACTAGAGAAGATGTGCCCATTACTTTCCTTATTCTTCCGTTGATTGTCTTGAGTTTATTGATTGAATGAATGTGATGAGGCCAAGTGGTTCTCTTGGCGACTAGCAATAGTGTCTGAGTGCTGGTTATATCTAGGATACCGTCCCGAGGCTTGACAAAACTTTAAAGTTTGAAAATTGAATTTTTGCAAATAAACTCTGTTTCGAGTGACTATTATTGCAGAAGACTGATAACATATTGAGGAAACTAAATCTAAAACTATGGATGATTTTTGATGTAATTTTTCCTGTGCTTTTAATGAATTTTGTCATGCTTAGATTAAAAACAAAAAGATGAAATTAATTTTTTTTATAATGCTCCATACATTCCAAATTAGTTGAGTTTTTGAGACTTTTTTCAATGTTCAAGATAGTTGAATTTTTCAAAATTCAAGACAAATTTTTGAAACTTTTTCTACAAAATTATAAGTGGTATTTATATCCTTAATAATATACAATCTTATACACTACTTCCTCCATCTCATTTTAACTTAATTTGTGAGGCAATGCACACATGTTAAGAAAAACATTCAAAGTCAAGTTTTAAATCATACTTTTTACTATTGCCCTTTTTGAAATCATAAATATGTAGTGTAATGTATCTCCTAGAAAATATAAAACTTCAATAAATGAAAAGGCAAATATGAAAAAAGTTTAAATAAATTTTTAAAATGACAAATATTAGATATGTTATTACGAGTCTTAACATTAGATAATGAGTTACAATTTTTAGCAATAGATTTGTTGCAACCTGTAGTATTTTAATGAAAAAATACAATAAAATATTCCAATTAAAAAAATAGAAAATATATATAAAAAAATATTTTTTAAAATTAATGATTGGATTTAGTTTCCTATTAAATTTGGATTGTTTTACTTGCCATTTATTTGACTCTCTTAATTAGTTATGCAATCAGTTATCATCCATTTGCATATAAGATTATTTAGTTCCTTTTTTTTACTCCTTATTTTACTCTCATAATCTTTCAAGTTTGTTATTTATATATATTGAAATTAAATCAATTTTTTTCATTAATCTGTTGCTTCCTTTTACCTTTTTTGTACTGATTTGTTTCCTTCAAATGATAGCTCTTGATACTTATGATTTCAATATTTGTCTATCTAGACGCACTAGATTACTTTTTTTATATACACAATATATATATATATATATATATATATATATATATATATATATATATATATATGTATAT
>DF359220.1:19651-72020 GCA_000787875.1 Solanum virginianum | reverse complement strand
TAAGGAATTCAACCAAGCTTCGAGTATCCATCTCAAATCTTCATCAAGTTCATCTCCAAAGCTAAGGTATGTGGGTTTCTTTCATGGGATCCTTTCACCCATATTGTCCAAGCTTTTTTTTTTCCTAATTTGCATGATTTAAAGATGATTTACTCATAAGTCTTATTTATTATGAAAATTACTGCATACTATGTTGGGATTTATGAAATTGGGACTATTTTACTATGTTTTGAGCTATGAATCTAAGATCTATTATAAAATTTGACGAAGGATTTTGATGTAAATTGCTTGAGGGTGTTACCAAGTATCTATTAAAGGTTTTACATTGAATTTTATAGCATGATTCCACTCTTGAATTCCATGATTTTACACTAGTACTACACACCCTCTAGGTGTTTGATAAAATATTCGATTATGGGTTCTTGAGGAATTGAAGGTCCAATGCATGTCTTATGAGTTGAATGACTATATGATAATGGAATGATAATGAAATTGATGTATGTATATGGTGAATATATGACGACGAAAGGAATATGTGAGTATGATGATGAGAGGAATGTATGGGTAAAATGACTATATGGTGATGAGAGGAATGTATATGTATGTATGTGTATATATATATATATATCTATAGTGTTGGGGATGACCAATCTTTTTTGTACCTATCAACCCATTGGGGGGTTTGTACTCCATCAACCTCATGAAGGAGTTTGTACCTCGTGCGCCAATCCAAGGAGGTGGTAGGTGTTAGATTGTACTAATAATGGTCACTCCCTACATATATCTTATGTTCTGTGAAAGCATGTTTTTACTTCAAGCATCATTCATACACGCCATAATATTATTATGCTATCCATTGCTTATGATTATGTATTTTGCCTATGATGCCTACCTCGTATTGCGTTGCATCCCACATACTTAGTACATTCAAATGTACTAATGCATAGTCTATGCCTACATGATATCACCATGTGGGAACCGAAGCTTCTATCATTTCTTCTCGTGGCTAGGCGGATTCTTCAAGATATCTTATGGTGAGTGCTGACGTCCGCGGATAATATATATCTTCTCTTAAGCTTATGTTTAGACCATGTCTTATATGTTTGCATTACCTATTTTCATTAATATGAGGGTGCGCCCAGTTTCTTATCTTGGCCCTCATTCTTATCTGTATATAGTAGAGGTGTTGTTGTACATATTATGTATCTATTCTATGAGCCTTGACTTTATTGACTCTTGTTGTTTACAATATGGAAGTTTACTTTAGTCCTTTTACCCTTGCTTCTAATGTTTTTTTCCTCATTTTATTGCTTCCGTGACCAAGGATGTATAATGATATGCTATGAGACTTGTTTGGGGTCCCTTTGAGTTCCCCATTCGCCGGTCACGTCTAGGCCTAGGCTTAGATCGTGACAAATATGGTATTAGAGCACTGGGTTTTTAGATCTTCGGTGTCCAACACACTATGTTGATTAGAGTCTTATTTATAGTTGTGAACTGCATTCCAACTATGAATAGGAGGCTCTGAGGCGTTCTAGGAAATATTTCACTTTTTCATGCTCTGTGTCATGCGATGGAGTTAGGTCCCCCTAGGCTTATTGCTAATCCTTAACCGTTATATTTTAAGATATGCCTCAAGCTTCTCCAGATGATGAGATGATGAGTATCAAGGTTCTGAATGCTCTTTGGGTGTTGGCCAAAGCAGCAATAAAATTGGCAACTCACCTCGGTCAACAAGTGAGTGCTCTCGAGACTTCTATCGATAAAGGTAAGGGGGCCAAGAGGGCCTGTGGTGAAAGGAAGTTCCAAAGTCATAAATGTAGAGGTGGTGGTGGTGGTGGTGGTGCCTTATGCTAGGTGCCTAAAATATGATAGGTGTCATGATGGCCTATGCTTGAGAGGTATCGACGCTTGTTATGGTTGTGGAGAGTTAGGTCATAATGTAAAGGATTTCCCTCACAAACACAATAAGAGTAAAGGGGGCAATGGTGGGGTGACTTATCCTAGATGCCCAAAATGTGGGAGGAAACATGGTGGTGCTTGTAGGAGGAACATAGTGCATTCCTTAGGTGTGGTGAGATGGGCCACAAAATTCTAGATTTGCCCTTATGCTCAATACAAGGGTAAAGTTGGTGATGTTGATCAAAAGGCTCAAGGAGGGGATGAGGCGCCCAATGTTGTTACCCGTATGTTGAATTTCCTTTGGCTTTGATATGTTTGTATTGATGGGCTTGGTGTGCCATTATTTCTTTCATTATTCTTTTAGTTGCTAGTGGGTTTCATGTATGTCCCAAACTTTCCTTGGTGTCTATCTCATTGGTGACCCTATTATTGTTTGAAAGTTCATGGGTGTTGTTCCATGCTCATGTCGCATTAGGTCTTGCCTTGTGACTTGTTGGAATTATTATGGTGGACCTTGATGTTATGGTTGGGGTGGATTATTTGCATGCATGTTGTGTCTCCCTTGATGTAGGGCTCGTAGAGTTTAATTCTGATTCTCTATTGAATCTATCCTTTAGTGGAGACTTATAAGGTGGATACAAAGGGGTAAGTCTGTCTCTTTTCCTAAGGCATAATTTATCTCTAAAGGTTGCCACCATGTTCTTATTGCATAGGGTCTTGTCTAGTGATTTTTTTCTTGAACTTAGTTTATTGGATTGGAGGTTTTGAGGTGGTTCAGCTACTTGCATATTAGAGGTTTTGAGGTGGTTCGGCTACTTGCATATTGTGTCTCCTTTTGATGGTAGAACCCATAAGGTTGTAATATGATGGTTAAGAATGGTCAATCTATTTGGTTAGCTACAATGGGTTAGTCACTTCTCTAAGCTTGACCATTGGTTCAGGTTTGTTCCCAAGTGATAATGAGGGTAGGTGATATCCCAAAGTATCTTTTCAGATTAGGATTGTGCCTTTTGAGTATGTTGGAGTTGTTGGTTGGCTTATACACCAGCATTGTTTATGGGTTTCATAAATAGGGTCTTTAGTCCCTACCTGGTTATGCTTATGGTGGTCTCTAGTGATGAAGTATGGATTTATTTAGAACTTATGAACCATTTTAGGGTAGTGTTGCAAATCTTGGGGTAAGAGGAGTTGTATGCTATGTATGTGAAGCGTGAAATATGGTTAAAGGAGGTTACCTCCCTAGGTCATGTGGCATCAGAGGATGGTATTAAGATTGATCTTAAGGAGATGTATGTGAATAGGAATTGCCTAGACCTTTGACTCCCTTGGGTATTAGGAGTTCCTCAGACTTAGCGTGTTACCACTGGAGGTTTATGAATGGTAAGGAGGCATGAAGAAGCGCATTGCCACATTTGTCTCTAGTTATCATAAGTTGTCCATAAGTTAAAGCCAAACATCAAAGGTCGGGTGGCCTAACCCAAGACATAAAGATCACTACTTGGAAGTAGGAAGAAAGTAACATGGATGTTGGGGTTAGATGGCCCGGGACTAGAAAGGGTTGTGATTCTTTTGAGGTGTGGTTGATAGGGTGATGAAATTGGTTTATGCTTCTACCGGATAAGTCTACTTATGGTACCAAAGAGTATGCTAAACTGTACATTCATAAGTTGGTGAGATTAGTTGAGGATATGCTTATGGCTTGCGTAATGGAGTTCATGAGTAGTTGGGATGATCATCTTCCATTGATTGAGTTTGTCATTTATGAGTCTTCATAGAGTATTGAGGAAGATTAGTGAGGTTGCATTTGAATGGGAATTGCCTTTGGATATGGTTATGGTTTGTCCAATATTTTTCATGCTTCTAAGATGAGGGGATGTGTTGGTGACTCTAGTGCTATAGAACTCCTTGAAGTTGTGGGTATATGATGGATGAGTTGATTTATGAGAAGGTCTGGTGGAGAAGTTGTGTGTATATGAGTGAAGATTGATTGATAAGGATGTGGTGTTCATTAAGGCTCTTTGGAAGGTTTGTCTAGTTGAAAGTGTCTCTCAGGGAGCAGGCATGGGAAAGCAATACCCTTATCTCTCTCATTCTATTTAAGCTTATTATAACACGCCAAGTCTTTTCATGATTCTAAATCTTAAGTTTAGCCCTCATGTCATTGCATATGCTCATGTTTAAATTGATAAGTTCATGATGATTTTACACTTATGATGAGATTTTTGAAATGATGTTCAAGTGCATTGTTGCATCTCTATGTGGGTTGAAATGGTCATGTTTGTGTCTCTTATATACGTTTCTTTGACACTCGGGGACGAATGTTCCTAAGGGAATGATATCGAAACGACCCCAAAAAGTGCCAAAAAATGTATCTCAGAAGTGCTTAGAATAGTAATCTCCATATATCTAAATATCTGTGTGTGATATAAAAAATCTAACTTCATATTCCTGTTCAGGGGGTCAAATTTAGGGGAAAAATGGTCTAATCCCTATTTTAGAGCAACTATATCAAAATTCAAAAATGACAAAATGCAATTCCAGAATGTATTTCACGTTACTGGCTCGACGTGCTATAGTATATTTTTGGGCAGTTTTTTTAGTTCCGGACCAAGGCTCTTGGGTTTTGGGCCTAAGCCTTCCTACACATGAAAATACCTATACTTAGCTATTTTTCGCCCTCATATCATTCAATACATTTTCCAATACTCATTCAAACACTTAGGCTTATATTTCTTTCAAGATTCAAGTGCCAAAACCCTCTCGGATCTTAAAGGATTCAACCAAGCTTTGAGTCTCCATCTCCAATCTTCATCAAGTTCATCTTCAAAAAGGTATGTGGGTTTCTTTCATGGGTTCCTTTCACCAATGATGCCTAAGCCTCCTTTTTCCCTAATTTGCATAATTTAAAGATGATTTACTCATGGGTCTTATTTATTATGAAAATCATTGCACACTATGTCGGGATTTATGAAATTGTGGCTGTTTTATTATGTTTTGAGCTATGAATCTAAGATCTATTATAAGATTTGATGAAGGATTTTGATGTATATTGCTTGAGGGTGTTACTAAGTATCTATTGAAGGTTTTATTAAATTTTCTAGCACGATTTCACTCTTGAATTCCATGGTTTTACACTAGTACTACACACCCTCTAGGTGTTTGATAAAATGTCCGATTATGGGTTCTTGAGGAATTGAAGGTCCAATGTACCCATCAACCTTGTTGGGGGTTTTGTACTCCATCAACCTTTTTGGGGGGTTTGTACTCCATCAACCATGTTGGGGGTTTGTACCTATCATCCCGTTGGGGGGTTATCACGACTCAAGCTTTGGTCCTAGACGTGACTGGTAAATGAGAAACCCGAAGGAACCCCAAACAAGCCTCATAGCATATCATTACACATCTTTATCGCAGAAGCAATTAGAATGACCATAAGAGATAAATGTAAACAAGAGGAAATTGGGACTAAGGATAAACTTCCATATCATAAACATCAAGAGACAATAGAGTCAAGCTCATAGTATGGATACATAACATATCCAACAATACCTCTACTACAAAGATAAGAGCGAGGGCCAAGACAAAGTAACCGGGCTCACCCTCATAGTCAATACATAAGTCAAAAAGAGAAAGTCTTAATACATAGCAATAGATCATAAGTAACGACCCCAAAATGGAGGACTCACCAACAAGCTTGAGTGAAGCCGTACTAGCCATGTGGGAGGAGATGGCCAAGCAGGGCTCCGGTTCTTACATGGTGATATCATGTAGGCATAGAGTATGCATTAGTATGTTGAAATGTACTAAGTATGTAGGATGCAATACAATAAAAGATAGGCAATAATCGAAATGCATCATTATAAGCAAAGGGTAGGTGTAACATCAATATGACATGCATAATGAATGCTTAAGGTAAAACATGCTTGTAAATCATGATCAAGGAACATAAACTCAGTATGAAATACATAATTAAACCTTCCTTACCAATCTTTATGAAATGGACCATGTGGCCTCCATTCTCCTTACGGTATAACCTTTTTAGAGAGTCTTACCAATACCCTTACCATACGATATAGTCTTTCTAGTAGGTAGTGTAAGTTGTCCCCTACTTTACGATATAATCTTTTGGGTAGGAGCCATGATTCATTCTACCTTACGATATAGCCTTTTCGCTAGCATGTACATACCTTATGATATGATCTTTTCAGTGGGAACCGTTAGTGTTTCTACCTTACGGCATAGCTTTTTCTGTAGGGTGTCCATACTTTATGATATGATCTTTTTGATAGGAACCATTAGTTATTCTATCCTATGACATGACCTTTTCAGTAGGGATCCACACCTTACAATATGATCTTTTCAGTAGGGATTATTAGTCTTTCTACTTTACATGATGACCTCTTTGGTAGGGATCATAGAACTAGCTCATCATAGTATTATATTTCAAACAACATGGGAAGACCTCCATTTTCTCAAGAGCACAACAAATATGGAAACCCAACAATCTACTTGCAACAAGGTGCTCCATCATGAAAGCAACTCATAAAACATTCTTATCATCATCATAAAGCCACCATATACATACATCACTTTCATCATCATTCCATCATCATTAAATCATAATTTAGTCATTCAATTGATAAGACATGCATTGGACCTTCAATTTCTCAAGAAATCATAATCGGACAATTTATCAAACACTTAGAGGATGTGTAATACTAGCGTAAAACTATGCAATTCAAGAGTGAAATCATGGTAGAAAATTTAATGTAAAACCATCAATAGATACTTTGTAACACCCTTAAGCAACAGACATCAAAACCCCTCATCACACCTCACAATAGATCTTATTTTCATAGCTCAAAACATAGCAAAACAGTCACAATTTCATAAATCCAACATAGTGTGCAGTGATTTTCCTAATAAATAAGACCCAAGAGTAAATCATCTTTAAATCATGTAATTTGTAAGAAAAGGAAGCTTGGGCATCATGGGTGAAAGGAACCCATGAAGGAAACCACATACCTTAGCTTTGGAGATGAACTTGATGAAGATTAGAGATGGAGACTTGAAGCTTGAGAGGAAATCCTTAGATCTGGAGAGGGTTTTGAGGCTTGAATTTTGAGAGAAATATAAGACTAAGTATTTGAGTGAGTATTGGGAAATGTTTTGGATGATATGAGGGTGAAACAAGACTAAGTATAGGTATTTTCATGTATGGGAACACTTAGGCCTAAGACTTAAAAGTCTTGGATCGAAGTAAAAAATTAAGACAATTTTAACACTAGTGCATATTGCGAAAGGAACGTGCACTTACACTATTTTTCAGCTCACTTTGAAAATTTAGATTTTGCTAGGTTTCTTTATAATTCGGGTTAGACCAATTTCCCACTCAATTCTGCCCCCTGAACAAGATTATGAAGTTGGATATTTCAAATAACGCACAAAATTTTAGATATATGAAAATTATGATTCTAGGCACTTTTGAGGCATATTTTCAGGCACTTTCTGGGTCATTTCATTTGTACTCCATCGACCTAATGAAGGGGTTTATACCTCATGTGCCTCTCCAAAGAGTAGGCCTTGGATTGCACTAAGAATGGTTACTCCCTGCACATGTCTCATGTTCTATGAAAGCATATTTTTACTTTAAGCATTATTCATGCATGCCATATTATTATTATGATATCTATTACATATGATTATGCATTTTGCCTATGATGCCTATCTCTTGTTGCATTGCATCCCATATACATAGTACATTCGAATGTACTAATGCATACTTTATGCCTATATGATATCACCATGTAGGAATCGAAGCTCCTATCGTTTCTCCTCCTGGCTAGGCAGATTCTTCAAGATATCGTACGGTGAGTCCTGAAGTCCAGGGATAATATCTATCTTCTCTCAAGCTTATGTTTAGACTATGTCTTGTATGTTTGGATTACCTATTGTCATTAATATGAGGGTGAGCCCGGTTGCTTGTCTTGGCCTCCGCTCTTATCTTTATATAGTAGAGGTGTTATTGCACATGTTATATATCCATGTTATGAGCCTTGACTCTATTGCCTCTTGTTGTTTACAATATGGAAGTTTCCCTTAGTCTTTTTACCCTTGCTTCTATTGTTTTTTTTTGTCATTTTATTGCTTTTGTGACCAAGGATGTTTAATGATATGGTATGAGGCTTGTTTGGGGTCTTTTTGGGTTCCCCATTCGCCAGTCATATCTAGGACCTAGGCTTGGGTCATGACAGTATGTTGAAATGTACTAAGTATGTAGGATGCAATACAATAAAAGATAGGCAATAATCGAAATGCATCATTATAAGCAAAGGGTAGGCATGACAACCTGGGTGCCTAAGCATCGATGTGTGACTTATTCTGGCGACCCTCTTTCTAGGGGATGGTCTGCTCAGCAGTGGTACTCTGTCTGGAGGGGCCAGCACCCCTCTCCTACTCTAACTCTTGAGCTCATCGTATCTCCTCCTCCTATCTTGATCTCCTCAAGACAAGCTCAAGCTCCTCCTACTTTGTCATCCCCGCATAAAATCATATAACATCGAGATCATTGTCTAGGAGGGGTCTCTTCCCATGGGAAGACTGAATAGGCTCATCAAGATTAAATAGATCAACCACTAGCACTGGAGGTATAGTTATTGGTAGTGCAACCGGTGCCGCGAGTGTTGCTGTCATGTCAGCTCAGAGCTGCTGGATCTCTATCTACATAACCAACAAATCTAAAGGCCGACTTGCTCAATCTCTATTATACCCTCTCCTCGAAGGCATCAATACGAGCATCCATGGTAGAGATACGGTCCTAAATAGTAGTGATCGTGAATGCTTGCATCTGACTATCCGAGTCTGAAATGGCCTAGTGGACCCATGGCCTGATCTGATGAATAAGCTAAATCAACTGCGACCCAGTATGTGTTGACCTCTGCTCCAAGGTCTGTATAGATGTGGCAGACATATAGACCATCTCACAATAGTTGCATGTAAAGTCATGGCCTGTGGTGCAGGGACAAAAGTAGTGGGCCTCCTCTCCTCATCTGCCTCGGCTGCAGGGATCTCTCCTCTGTAGCAGCAGTAGTGATGGTGGTAGTCTGTGAACCCTCAGGCGGTGGTGCTAAGGTAAACATCTCAGGCATAGGTGGAGGCTGTGCTCGTCGGAGTGCCATCGGGTTCTCTTCAGCCTTGATCAGGCTGGGAACCAAAATATGCTAGGTCTTAATTAACCAATCCAACTGGTGCCAAATCTCCACCCTCGACTCTAGACAGAGCTGATATATCAAGCATATGAATGGGATGGAGGTGGACCTTTTCAGTGCGGCCTCATGAATCTGGTCGGTGATGAGGTGAGCCTATTCAATATCGTAGCCATCTAAGATGCTGGCAACCAAAACCGCATGCTCCAACATCAATGTATTATAAGTAAGTATTGGTCAGACGTGTAAATGAACAATCATCCACCAAAACTTGGTGGGAAAACTGAGTGAAGCCTTGACAATAGGCTCCGAGTGGCTGGCGACCTATGCAGGTTCTAGACCCTGCTCAATAATATATCCAGCCATCCATCTCATCAATGTGACTCGTCTCTCTAGATCTTTCATCACAAATGGGTCCCTTATCTTCCCCACCCTATAGTCAAAGTCTTTGGTGGAATTAGGGGTAGGGAACTCTGGTCCAAATAGCATCCGGTGGATGGTGGCCTTCGATATATCCACCTGTCGAGCCCTCAGTCTCATCTCAGTTAGTCTGGGCTGAGCGAGGGGTTTCTTCTCCTTAAGAAGAGTGATTTGGATAGTGGCTACATATGGGGCATAATACTCCCTCACCATAGTCGGGGAGTATCGTCCAAGTGCATATGTGAGCCACTAAAGTCCATACCGAGTTATCGTGTCCTAGAGGCTGGGGACACTGTTAGGTTTGTCTGAGATGACTTGGGGCTCCTCATCGATGGAACAAGCTAGCTTACCCTGCTATGTAAACTACATGCCCTCCACATATATCTCTTGCATGCCCTCGACGCACCACCAGCTAGTAAGGGCGTTCGGTGTAGATGGTGATGATCGGGGTGCGACGGAGGATTCTGTCTCTAATCCATGCTTAGATCATCCCTCAGAGCTAGACTCCTCTTTTGATGGAGTCATTTGTGGTAATACACTCTTATTGCTACCTCCTTCCTCAGACTGGGGAGTGTGAACAATAAGAGCCTGAGTCAGCCCAACTCTAGTTGCAACTCTGGTCTATGGTCGAGCCGGATCTAGGTCCGGGTTGACATCCAGCACCTCTAGTGAGCCACTCAGTGTAGTGTCCTGCTCATCATCCAAAGGCTCATCTCTGAGCCTCTTATGTAGGGCCCGAATCTCATTGCGTTTGGCTTTTTGGGCTATAGTACATGAAACAAGGACATATACACACCATTGTTAGCCCCACAAATCAAAAATTAGGATGCAAAAAGAATCATCTGAAGTCAGTTGCATAAGGGTTCTACGAAAGCACCTTTATAGGTCATAGTGAACACTATGAGTCGTAAAAAGCTTTCCTAAAGCAGTGGTTCAATTAAGTTTTATTATTGGAAAAGTCTATAGGACCAGGTATGACTCGTGAACTGGTTTACGAGTCATAGACTAGATCGTAGAGATTTTTAGTGAGTACATCAATTCTAGATAGGAATCTACGAGACCAATCTACGAGCCGTAAAGTGATCTACAACTCATAGAATGTCTCATCTGATGAATACTCATAAACATCAATTTTTAAAATCTTGTACGAGGGGCCATTACAACTCATGGAATAATCCACTGGCCATAAAGGCCAATCGTGGACAGGAAAACTCAGTCACCTGAGTTTTTAAGCCCATCACATGGACCCGAAATGACTTGTTTTTTAACAAACATATTACTAACATCGAAGAAAAAACACACACCCTCACATGATTTCCATACTTCAACCAATACCCCCAATATGTTCTACAACACATATACCCCATTAAAAGAGATTAACCATGATTTATCTTACAATTCATCCACCTATTTTTAATTTTCAACAAGATTATGCACGTATGTCATCACCCACCAATTCATACACAAAATCAATTAATCACACATGGTGGTTGAATTAATAGGTACAAACAAATATTTAACACATGAAATTATGGCCACGATTCCCAATTTTGGATTTCAACCATTATTCAAACATGGGCAACCTAATTTCACATATTATGAATAAAATACAAACATGGATTTTATGTCTAAACACTATTCCCAATACAATTTCCATTTCAATCATCCAAAACAAGGCAGATTAGGGCTCTTAATTTAATAAAAAACTTACCAAGATTTGTGATTAAAGTGAAGAAGATGAAGGAGGTGATTAGGCATAAAATCCTAGGATGCCAAAAACTTGCCAAAAAATAGGTGTACAGTGGCCGTCGGTGATCGGATTCATGGGGGGGTGTGTTGGCCGGGTTAATTTTAAAATTTAAGTCAAGAATGGGGTCAAAATAATTTGACCACATTATTTATACTTGACCGGGTCAACTGAAAAGCTAATGGGCCTAGGCTCTAGGAACCTCAATTACGGGTCGTAGAGTATTTTATGACCCGTAAACCATGGTTTCGTAGATCATCCAAGCCCTAGATTTCAGTACTAGGTTTTTTATACCAGTCTATGAATTGTAAAGTGATTCACGACTCGTAGAGACCTTAACATTTAGCAAAATTTTTAGGAAACTTACCTGGGGTCCATGAGCCCCCATTCATGACCCATACTTTGATCTATGGATAATTAAGTTGTCTCATGGACTGGAGTGCATAATTTTTCTGCTCACTAGAAATCTCTACAATATGGTGTATGGTTCGTAAAGTGTTTTATGGCCCATAAAACTAGTCGTACAGACACATCTTGATGCTTTTCTAGCCAAAATGGCTGATTTAGTCCTGTACCTGCATAATCTTCATAGAATACATTGGTACCATATATGCAACCCACCTAATGTCCAAAATTACAATCAAAATACAAGAAAACAAACTACTTATGAATCCAAAGCTGAAAATAACCCTATAACTATACTATTACATAAAAAACCTTGGGTTGCCTCCCAAGTAGCACGTGATTTATTATCGCAGCATGACTTGGATAAATTTGTTACTCAGACTTTACCAATTGCCCAAACTTAATTCTTTAAATCATCTGGGCGCTTCATGGGTTGACAGATATTGAAGATGACTTCTTTGTCATTCAATCTAAACCTGAGTTGATCGACTTTCATATCCACTAGTGCTTGCCCAGTGGCTAGGAATGATCTTCCCAAGATGATTGGGACATCAAAGTCAACTTTACAATACAAGATCACAAAGTTTGCAGGGAATATAAACTTCTCAACTTTGACTAGCACATCATACAATATCCCCATAGGCTTCTTCACTGTACGATCAGTTATCAACAACTGCATGCTCGTTGGAGTAGGGGATTCCAATCCAAGCTTTTTATAGAACGCAAGGGGCATCAAATTAATGCTGGCACCTAGATCACATAGTGCCATTACAAACTCCACATCTCCAATGGTGCAGGATATGGTGAAAACATCTGGATCTTCTCACTTTTGAACTAAGGACCTCATAGCAATAGCACTACAATGTTGAAGCTCTTGGGAGAGCTCCTGACTCACATGCACTTTTTAGTGACCAAGTCCTTTATATACTTAGCATACCCTGAAATCTTCTCCAATACCTTAATAAGAGGGATATTGATGGAGAGTTGTTTTAGCACAGAGAGAAAGTGCTTGAATTTGCCTTCCTCCTCCCTCTTCTTGATTCTTTGAGGGAAAGAGGGAGGCATAGGAATGGGCTTCAACCTCTATGGCACATCAGCAACTTGATGTACCCCATCCTTGCCACAATCTTCTCCTATCTCTGCATCCTCTGCCATATCCATCTCCTCTCAAACATCTTACTCATCAACTAGTAGAGGAGGATTAATGATACTCTTGCCACCCCGAGTAGTAACCGCCATACACTGCCCTTTATTTTTAGGATTTTGAATTATGTTGCTAGGCAGTTTACCCCTCTGATACTGATTAGTTGAGTTGACACTTGACCAAACTATTGTTTTAACTGTTTAGTAGCCACAAAATGAGACTTAATTTTCTGATCTATACTAGAAATCTCTGATCTCATGCCTCTTAGAGTCTTATCCTGTGTCTTAGCTTTCTTCAATAAGTGATTAAACATCTCTTCAACTCTGGAGCTACTTGCACATGCATCATGATTATGTGGTGGTACATAAGGTCCATTTCTTGAAGCCTTCTCTGTGACCCCAATCTACATCTCTCTCTGGACCCCTATTCCTATCATAGTAACCTTTATAGTTGTCCTTGTATGCTCCATCTCTATTAAAATTCTAACCTTTGTTTCCTTGATCTTGGAGCTAATAGTCCTAGTTAGACCCTTAGGCGTTTATCCGAAAATCCCTGTCTATTAGTAACAATATATGCATCCTCATCATAATATGGTTCCTCATACATTGGTGCATGTGGAGGTTAATGAACCACTACATTTGATCTCTCTGGGTTCTGCTTCATCATCACCTCCATACCTATGTGAATCTGGGCAAGCTGCTGTATGATTTCTTCATTGATATTTGCTTGCTCTGGACCAACACTGGCAGCACATGAACTTTTGGTAGACACTATATCTCTCTACCCCTATGCGCGATTAGTCTTGGTCACTCTTTCCATTCACTCTGCTGTAACACTCCTCAACGTAGCTTGGAAAAACCCTATAATGCATTTTTTTCAATATTTTAAAATCCAAGCAGAATTTTATAAATCTGACTCATATTCTTGTTAAGAGAGACAAAATTGTATGGGAAAATGGCTATCTAAAAGGTATAGGTTGTTCGTGTCAAAAAAATAATTTTTTTGGTGAAATTGTGTAAAGCAGTAGCTGTCTACGACAAGGCCGCAACGTGGACCTATCACAGCCTAGTTCAAAATTTTCAAAAAACCTTCCTTTTCACACAAGGGAAATTAGGTAACAACCCAATGCCTATATAGACAAGAATTTCACATTTTTCAGCCATTTTATTCCCTACAACTCAAAGAAATACTCTCAAATATCCTCTCCAATCTTCTTAAATCTTCTATTTAATCTCAAGTTTTTCTTCAAGAACTCTTATTAGAATTCAACTACTCAAGTGAAGGCCAACTCTTCTTCAAGTTACTTTTAAGAAAATCTCAAGTTTAAGGTATGTAAGTCTTCCATCCATGAGTTCTTCCACCCATGGAGCCCCAAAACTATTTTTTATCATATTTCTTGATTCTAATGACTAATTCTTTATTTGTATTTTATATTATCACTCTATTATATTAAATATATTAGAAATTGTTAGTTATTGATTTATTGATGCATGATCTCCTACTGATGATTGAGATTATGATATGCTTATTAAATTAAGGACTTGTAAGCTATGACATCTTGAAAGAATTGAAAATATTATGAATTTTTGAATGGTATTCATGACACCCAAATTGGGGTTTTGCAAGTATGTTGGTGGATTATTTTGAATGATTCTTACATGACTTTATTTTTACTCCTCTCATGTTTTATACTTTGAATTGCATGATTTAAGAGTTTATGAGAATGTTATAAATGTTATGAATGATATGACGCCCTTCATTTGATATTATGATATGATGCTTTGATGAGCTACTTTATGATATTCAAAGCTATAAATGTTGTGATACCATGAGATACTATGAAGTTAAGGATTATATAAGATGAATTTCATGTTTCCATGTCCATGTTTTGAAAGATGATATGTATGATTGTGATGGGTTGTTTAAGAATGATTTAAATTGATGATATTCCCGTTCATGTTTTGAAAGATGATATGTACAATTGTGATGGGTTATTTAAGAATTATTTAAATTGATGATATTCACTATATGTTTTGAAGTATGATATCTAAATAATGAAAAACAAAGGCTTATAATACATTATATATTTATTATTGACTTATGAATATTTTCTTATGAATGATGAAAAGTTTTCTTTATATGTATGATAGTTTATGAATGTGATGGAGGATAAAGTAATCAAGTATGTTGTGAAATTTGTTGAAGTAATATGAAAGCCATGTATTATTGAAAGCTCGGTCTTCCTTATGATATTACAGTGTACATGTTTATGCATGTCATGACCATTCTCCCTATATGCTATTTAGAACAAATTAAACTCATTAGTCAAGAATGAATGAATAAAAAAAATATGAGTTCCCACCTAGTTATGATCATGAGACTATGATGGCCCATTAGTAGAAGGATATGATGATGGTACTAGCCGATAGTAGAGGCTTAGCCAAGATTATGGTGCCGATAGTAGATCTTAGCCAAGAGTATGATGCTAGCCGATAGTAGAGGCTTAGCCAAGATAGAGGAGCTATCCTTATGATGATAATTAATGTTCTAAATATTTTTGGAATGGGTTAGTAGAATTCTCCTCCATTATTTTAAAAGGCTTATGGGATGGGTTAGTAGAATACTACTCCACTAATGAATTTCATGAGTCATGCCTATGAGTATTCCATGAGAGTTTACTTAGCACCAAGTGGACCTTAGGATGGATGCGAAAGCTTCCCGTTAGAAGTGGCACGAGAACCTTCATAGAATCCCATTGTCCCATAACTACGTGCTACAGTAGGAAATATGAATTACCCACTCGTAGAGGTTGATTTCTAGACCAAGCGATGGTAGAGGTTGCTCAATAGCAAGGCTTTAGTGGATCCACTTAGGCATCTTAGGTGGTCACCATAGAAATTACTTCCCCCTTTCTTCTAGTGTAAGGGAAACATCAAGACTCCATGGCTTAGCTCACATGGTTTATGTTGGTTATAGAGTCTTCTCATATATGTTGAAGTCCTCTTCATGTTCCCAAGAGGTTCCCTTATGATACATTTTGATGTCTACAAGTGTGTAAGGTAATCTCCATTATGATCATCAATGTTCCTTGCATAGTAAAATAGTCTTTTATTTAAAGTGATGTATTGTTCACCCAAGAATTTTAATACTTCAATTATGTATGACATTGTGTATTTCTCACCTATTTAATTTCATGTGACCTATCATGCATTCAACTAAGGATAAGTTCTTTATTTCTCATGTGCATTATTCCATGTTCTATGGTGAGAGTAAAATGTCTAAATGATCACTCATATATATATATATATATATATTCCAAATTTATATAATTTGCTTATTCTTAATTATGTTCATCTATGCATTCCACTATGTTCTTTCTAAAGTTATCCTTTATATTTAAATAATATTAGCTTGAATACGACTTACTAATGCCTTTGTAAATATATCATTTTCTTTTATCACAAGATTTAGTATGAATCACTTTATTATTTGTTTCCATGTCATGCATTGCATACCTACATACCAGTACATTTCAAGTATTGACACATACCTCTATGCCAACATGATTTAACTATGCAGGGACTGATGCTCATCGATATCCTCCACGTGGTTAGCGTTGGATCATTGAAAGAAGAGAGTTGGTGAGTACTCTAGTTCGGGGATAATATTCGGTTTCTATCTTACTTATGTAGAGAAATTATTCCCCTTTTATTTCTAGTTTGAGGGTGAGCTTTGAACATGTCTTGACGCCCGTCCTTTTCATACTTTGAGGTGTTGTTGGATACTACAATATGTACCTATAATTTGATATCGAGATTGCATGAAAACGTAGCCTGTAGACCGTATCCCTTATATGATACTATTTGATGCAATTGATAGTGATCGAAAGTGATGAAAGGCCTAAGTCCCTATTTCCCCAAAACTTGAGTCCTACTTACCCTCCCTATAGTACTTGCATGTTATGTGATTTATGCAAATCTATTTCCCCTATCTATCCCCATAGGGTGAGTCATAAGCCCCTATTACCTTAGAATTAGTTGCTGAATATTTGTTTTATATTTCCGCAACCAAGGATGTACAATTCCCCTTTGGATTTCCCATTCGTTGTGTTATTTCTAGGCTCTAGGCTTGGATCATAAAAAGCTTGGTATCAGAGCGCTAGGTTTATAAATGGTCCTCGAACATCCAAAATACCACGTCGAGTAGAGTCTTATTCATGATTGTGAAGCATGCCACAATAATAGATAGGAGGCTATGAAGCATTTTAGGAAATGTTTTACTTCATTATGAATCATGTCATGCCATTAGATGTACCTAAGGTTATTCCTATCTCTAACGACACCCTTTTTGCCATTTCGAGAATATGCCACCAAGAAAAGCATGTTCGCCAATTAATGATGCCGAAGGTCAAGCCCCTCCTATACAACAAGAGGAGAATATTTCTTATATGGAGTTTAGGGCTGCTTTAACCATGATGGCACAAGTTTGAGCCAATCAAGTCAACTAAGGTGTTAATATTCTGAATGCTTTCACCCCAGCTTCAAAGATAAGCGATATTGCTAGGATGAATCCTCCCGAGTTTCATGGTTCAAAGGTGGAGGAGGATGCTCATGAGTTTGTGGATGAGGTGCATAAGGTATTGGTAGTTATGGGTGTGACATCGGAGAAAAAGGCAGAATTAGCGACCTTCAAATTGAAAGGGGTTGCTCAAATATAACACACTTAATGGAAGAATGAGAGGAGTGAAGATTTGGGTCCTATTTCTTAGGGAGATTCAAGGATGCATTTCTAGATCGTTTCTTTCCCTTAGAGTTGAAGGAAGCTAAGATGCAATAATTTATCAATCTCAAGTAAGGAAATATGAGTGTGAGGAAGTATTTGCTTAAGTTCACCCAACTAGCCAATTATGCCCCATCATTGGTTGCCGACCCCTAAGTAAGAATGAGCAAATTTATGTTGGCATTATCCAACATGCTTGTCCAAGAGTGCCAGACCATAATGCTGGTAAAGAAAATAGATATTTCAAGGCTCATGACTTATATGGAGTAGATTAAAGATGAGAAGATAAGGAAGAAATCAAGAGAGTCTAAGAGAGCTCATTTTGATGAGGGTGGATCGTCATTTACCAAGACATCGGAGGCTTGGAGTAAGAAAGAAAGAAACCCATATCCTAATTGTAACAAATGTGGTAAGATGCACCTACGAGTGCACTTGGCGGGCCAAGAAAGTTATTTTAAGTGTGGTAAGTTAGGGCATAAAAGAAGGGATTGCCCAGTGGCCGCTAGGAAAGAAAGAGAGAGAGAGCACTCATAACACTATGGTTGATATGTATGTGTTTCCTTGAATATGGTGATGGTTAGTACTAAGTGATTTCATAAGTGGTGGTGCTATAATTGATGTATTAGTAAGTAGTTGTGTTGGCATATTGGTAACAATGGTAGTTCATGATCATTCTATAATTTGCTTATTCTTAATTATGTTCATCTATGCATTCCACTATGTTCTTTCTAAAGTTATCCTTTATATTTAAATAATATTAGCTTGAATACGACGTTACTTATTATGCATGCATTCTCACGAAAGGAGTTGATTGAAGTTTCATATCCAATTATGTAAATGTGCTACTCATGCATTTAAAATGATGTCCATGTTAGAGACTTTGGAAGTTGCATGAAATCAATGGCTAATTATTGTTTTAGTAAGGGGTTGATAGATGTTCCATTCTGTTCATGATATTTTTATTCACATTCGAGGACAAATGTTCTCGGGAGGGGGGGTTATTGTAACACCTTTCAACGTAGTTCGAAAAAACCCTATGATGCATTTTATTCAATATCTTACAATTCATGTAGAGTTTCACAAATTCGATTTTATATGCTTGTTCAGGGGATAAAATTGTGTAGGGGAACAAGTACCTATAATGTATAGGTTGTCCATGTCCAAAAACTAATTTTTTTGGTGAAATTTTTCAAAATAGTAGCTTTTTCCAACAAAGCCGCGATGCAGACTTGTCGTGGCCTAGTTCAAAAATTTGAAAGAACCTTCCTTATCACTCAAGGGCAAATAGGTAACAACCCAATGCCTATATGGATGAGGATTTCATGTTTTTCAACAATTTTATGCCCTAGAACTCAAAGAAATACTCTAAAAAATTCACTCCAATCTTCTTAAATCTTCCATTCAATCTCAAGTTTTTTTTTCAAGAAGTCTCCTTGGAATTCAAGAACCCAAGTGAAGCCCAAGTATTCTTCAAGTTACTTTCAATAAAATCTCATGTTTAAGGTATGTGAGTCTTCCATCCATGTGTTCTTCCACCCATAGAGCCCCAAAACTTTTTTTATTAATTTTCTTGATTCTAATGACTAATTCTTTATGAGTATTTTCTATTATCACTCCATTACATGAAATACGTTGGAACTTATTTGTTATTAACTTATTTATGCATTGGCTACTATTAATGATTGAGATTATGATATGCTTATTACATTAAGGCCTTGTAAGCTATGTCATCTTGAAAGATTTGAAATTATTAGGAATTTTTGAACGGTTTTCATGACACCCAAATTGGAGTTCTGCAAGTATGTTGGTGGGTTATTTTGAATGATTCTTACATGACTTTATTGTTACTCCTCTCAAATTTTATACTTTGAATTGCATAATTTAAAGCTTAAATACATATACCCACTATATTTTGACTAAGTTATGTGGCAAATCTCTTATGTGATGAAGGCTTTATGGTAGAACATGTGATTTAATAATGTTGTTAATGTTGAAGGGAAATTAAGCATGCTATGAGTTCATGAGAATGTTATAAATGTGATGAAACCCTTCATTTGATATTATGATATGATGGTTTGATGAACTAGTTTATAATATTCAAAGCTATAAACATTATGATACCATGAGATACTATGAAGTTGAGAATTTTATGAGATGAATTTCATGTTTCCATGTCCATGTTTTGAAAGATGATATGTACGATTGTGATGGATTGCTTAAGAATGATATAAATTGAAGATAATCACTATATGTTTTGAAGAATGATGTCCAAATAATGAGAAACGAAGGCTTATAAGACATTCTATGTTTATTATTGACTTACGAAAAAGTTCTTATGAATGATGAAAAGGTTTCATTTTATGTATGTTAGTTCATAAATGTGATGAAAGACGAGGTATATCAAGCATGTTGTGAAATTTGTTGAAGTGATATGAAAGCCATGTATTATTGAAAGGTCTTCCTTATGATATTATAATATATAAGTTTCTGCATGTCATGACCATTCTCTCTATATGCTATTTGAGACTAATTAAACTAATTGGAGTCAAGAATGAATGAATAAAAGAAATGTGAGTCCCACCTAGTTATGATCATGAGACTATGATGGCCCGTTAGTAGAAGGATATGATGATGGTGCTAGCCAATAGTAGAAGCTTAGCTAAGATTATGGTGCTAGTCGATAGTAGAGGCTTAGCCAAGGTTATGATACTAGCCGATAGTTGAGGCTTAGCCAAGATATAGGAGTTATCCTTATGATGATGATTAATATTCTAAATGTTTATCGGACGGGTTAGTAGAATTCCCCTCCATTATTTTAAAAGGTTTATGGGATGGGTTAGTAGAATACCTCTCCACTAATGAATTTTATGATTCATGCCTATGATTATTCCATGGGAGCTTACTTAGTACCGCTGGACCTTGGGATGGATACAGAAGCTCCCCATTAGAAGATGTGTGAGATCGTTAGTAGAATGTCATTTCCCCATAACTACGCTACACTGTAGGAAATAAGAATTACCCGCTAGTAGAGGTTGATTTCTAGACAAACTAATAGTAGAGGTTGCTCAATAGCAAGGCTTTGGTGGATCCACTTAGGCATTTTAGGAGGTCATCTAGGCAAGTGACTTTCCCCTTTCTTTCGGTGTATGGGAAACATCGGGACTCCATAGCTTAGGTCACATCATTTTTGTCGGTTAATAGTTGCTTGCACATATGTTCAGGTTCACCTTATGTTCCCAAGAGGTCCCTTTATAATACATTAAAATGGTTCCTTTATGTTATGTCCAAAGGTGACTTAAAATTCCTATGATTTATTATTTCATATGTTCAAATGATATTTCTCCTAAAGGTACATAATGATATCTACAAGTGTGTAAGGTGGTTTCCATTATGATTAGCAATGTTCCTTACATAATAAAATTATCTTTTATGGAAAGTGATGTATTGTTCACCCAAGAATGTTAATACTTCAATTATGTATGACATTGTGTATTTCTCACTAATTTAAGTTCATGTGACCTATCATGCATTCAAGTGAGGGTGAGTTATTTATTTTTCATGTGCACTATTCCATGTTCTATGGTGAGAGTAAAATGCCTAGATGATAACTCATATGTATATTCCAAATTTATATAATTTGCTTGTTCTCAATTATGTTCATCTATGCATCCTACTATGTTCCTTCTAAAGTTGTTCTTTATGTTTAAATAATATTAACTTGATTACGACTTACTAATGCCTTTGTAAATGTATCATTTTTTTATCATAAGACTTAGCATGAATCACTTCATTATTTATTTCCATGCCAAGCCTTGACCTACATACCAGTATATTCCATGTACTGATGCATACTTCTATGCCTATAAGATTTAACCATGAAAGGACTGATGCTCATAGATATCCTTCGCGTGATTAGATTTGGATCATTGAAAGAAGGGAGTTGGTGAGTCCTCTAGTTCGGAGTCAATATCTAGTTTCTATCTTACTTATGTTTAGACTTTATTCCACTTTTCTTTCGAGTTTGAGGGTGAGCCTTAAACATGTCTTAGCCCCCATCCTTTTCATGCTTAGAAGTGTTATAGGATACTATGCTATGTATCGATAATTTGATGTCTAGGTTTCTTGAAAACTTATACTTTAGACCCTATCCCTTATGTCATACTATTTGATGCTATTGATAGTGATGAAAAGTGATGAAAGTCCTAAGTCCCTATTTCCCCATAGCTTAAGTCCTACTTATCCTCCCCTTAGTACTTGCTTGTTCTGTTATTCATGCAAATCCCTTTCCCTCATTGATCCCCATAATGTGAGTCATAAGTCCCTATTTCTCTAGAATTATTTGTTGAATGTTTGTTTCATATTCTGTAACCAAGGATGTGCTAATGATATGCTAAGAGACTTATTTGGGTCACCTTTGGATTTATCATTTATCATGTCGTGTCTAGGCCCTAGGCTTGGGTCGTGATAAGTATGGTATCAAGTGATAGGTTTACCAATGGTCCTTGGACATCCAACACACTGGTCGAGTAGAGTCTTGTTCATGGTTGTGAAATGCGCCACAACTATGGATAGGAGGCTATGAGTCTCTCTAGGAAATGTTTCTCTTTATTATGATTCATGTCATGCCATTAGATGTACCTAAGGTTATTCCTGTCTCTAAAAACACCCTCTTTGCCATTTCTAGAAGATGCCACCATGAATAGCACGTTCTCCAATTGGTGATACCAAAGGTCAAGCTCCTCCTGTGCAACAAGAGGAGAATATTTCTTATGTAGAGTTTAGGGCCTCTTTAAACATGATGGCACAAGTATTAGCCAATCAAGTAAATCTAGGTGTTAATATTATGAATGCTTCTACCCTCGCTTCAAGGGTAAGGGATTTTGCTAGGATGAATCCTCCTGAGTTTCATGGTTCAAAGGTGGAGGAGGATGCCCAAGGATTTTTAGATGAGGTGAATAAGGTGTTGGCCGTTATGGGTGTGACTTCGGAGGAAAAGGCAGAGTTAGCAGCCTTCCAATTGAAAAAGGTTGCTAAAATATGGAACACTCAATGGAAGAATAAGAGGCATGAAAATTTGGGTCCCATTTCTTGGGGAGAGTTCAAGGATGCATTTCTAGATTGTTTCTTTCCCTTAGAGTTGAGGAAAGCTAAGATGGAAGAATTTATCAACCTCAAGCAAGGGAACATGAGTGTGAGAGAGTATTCACTCATGTTCAGCCAACTATTCAAGTATGCCCCATTATTGGTTGGTGATCCTCGAGCAAGAATAAGCAAATTTATGTCGAGATTATCCAACTTACTTATCCAAGAGTGCCAGTCCAATATGCTAGTAAAGGAGATCGATATTTCAAGTCTCATGACTTATGTAGAGTAGGTGGAAGAGGAAAAGATAAGTAAGAAAAGAAGAGAATGTAATTGAGCTCATTTTGATGAGGGTGGATCATCATTTACTAAGAAATCGGAGGCTAGGAGTAAGAAGAAAAGAAACCCATTGACAAGTGCGGTAAAATGCACCTAAGAGTGTGCTTGGTGGGTCAAGAAGCTTGTTTTGAGTGTGGTGAGTTAGGGCACAAGAGAAAGGATTGCCCAGTGGCCACTAGGAAAGAGGAGAGAGAGCTCATAACACCATGCCTGGTATGTATGTGTTTCGTTGAATATGGTGATGGTTAGTACTAAGTGATTTCGTAAGTGGTAGTGCTATGATTGATGTATTGGTAAGTGGTTGTGTTGGCATATTGGTAACAATGGTAGTTCATGATCATTCTCATACATCATTTATCTAGCCTTGACATATTACTTATTATGCATGCATGCTCATGAAGGGAGTTGATTGAAGTTTCATATGCAATTATGAAAATGTGCTACTCATGCTTTTAAAATGATATCCATGTTAGAGACTTTGAAAGTTGCAGATATCAATGTTTAATTTGCATTATTGTTTTAGTAAGGGGTTGATAGATATTCCATTCTATTCATATTATCTCTACTCATATTGGAGGACGAATGTTTCCAAATAGGGATATTGTAACACTCAAAATATAGCTCGGAAAGACCCTATGATGCATTTTTTTCAATATCTTAAAATTCATGCCGAATTTCATAATTTCGATATCATATTCTTGTTCAGAGGGCACAATTGCATAGGGTGACGGTTACCAACAAGGTATAGGTTGTCCATATAAAAACATAATTTTTTTGGTGAAATTTTGCAAAGCAGTAGTAGTCTGCGACAAGGCTACCACGTGGACCTATCACGGCCTAGTTCAAAAATTCCAAAAAACCTTCCTTTTCACTCAAGAGCAATTGGGTAATAGCCCAAATCCTTTAAAGATGAGAATTTCACATTTTCCGCCATTTTATGCCCTATAACTCAAAGAAATACTCTAAAAAATCCTCTAGAATCTTCTTAAATCTTCCATTCAATCTCAAGTTTTTTTTCAAGAACTCTTGTTGGAAATTCAAGAACCCAAGTGAAGTCCAAGTCTTCTTTAAGTTACTTTCAAGAAAATATCAAATTTAAGGTATGTGGGTCTTCCATCCATGGGTTCTTCCACCCATGGAGCCCCAAACTATTTTTTATCATATTTCTTAATTCTAATGACTAATTCTTTGTGGATATTTTTGATTATGACTCCATTTACACGGAATATATTGGAAATTGTTTGTTAATGTTTAATTTATGCATGGGCTCCTACTACTGATTGATATTATGATATGCTTATTACATTAAGACCTAGTAAGCTATGACATCTTGAAAGATTTGAAAAGATTAGGAATTTTTGAACAGTTGTCATGACACCCAGGAGTTTTGCAAGTATGTTGGTGGATTATTTTGAATGATTCTTACATGACTTTATTTTTTCTCCTCTCATGTATTATACTTTGAATTGCATGATGTAAAACTTAAATACAAATACCCACCATGTTTTGACTAAGTTATGTGGCAAATCTTTTATGTGATGAAGGCTTTATGGTAGGACATGTGATTTATGAATGTTGTTAATGTTGAAGGGAAATTAAATGTTATGAAGACCTTCTTTTGATATTATGATGTGATGGTTTGATGAGCTAGTTTATGATATTCAAAGCTATAATTGTTGTGATACCATGAGATACTATGAAGTTGAGGACTGTATGAGATGCATTTCAAGTTTCCATGTCCATGTTCTGAAAGATGATATGTATGATTGTGATGGATTTTTTAAGAATGATTTAAATTGATGATATTCACTATATGTCTTGAAGTACGATGTCTAAATAATGATAAACGAAGGTTTATGAGACATTCTTTGTTTATTATTGACATATGAGAATTTTCTTATGAATGATGAAAATATTTCATTATATGTATGCTAGCTCATGAATGTGATGGAGGATGAGGTATATCATGTATGTTGTGAAATTTGTTAAAGTTATATGAAAGCCATGTATTATTCCTTATGATACTATATTGCACAAGTCTATGGATGTCATGAGTATTCTCTTTATATGCTATTTCAAACTAATTAAACTTGTTGGAGTCCAGAATGAATGAATAAAAGAAATATGAGACCCCACATGGTGATGATCATGAGACTATGATGGCTCATTAGTGGAGGGATATGATGATGGTGCTAGCCGATAGTAGAGGCTTAGCCAAGATTATGGTGCTAGTCGATAATAGAGGCTTTGCCAAGATTATGATGCTAGCTGATAGTAGAGGCTTAGACAAGATGTAGGAGCTATTCTTATGATGATGATTAATGTTCTAAATGTTTATGGGATGGGTTAGTAGAATTACCCTCCATTGTTTTAAAAGGCTTATAGGATGGGTTAGTAGAATACCTCTCCACTAATGAATTTCATGGCTCATGCCTATGATTATTTCATGAGAGTTTACTTAGCACCGAGTGGACCTTAAGATGGACGCAGAAACTCCCCATTATAAGAGGCGTGAGACTGTTAGTAGAATGTCATTGTCTTATAACTATGTTCCACCATAGGAAAGAGGAATCACCCGCTAGTAGAGGTTGATTTCTAGACTAACTGATAGTAGATGTTGTTCAATAGCAAGGCTTTAGTGGATCCACTTAGGCATCATAAAAGGTCACCTTGGCAAGTGACTTCCCCATTTCTTTCGGTGTATGGGAAACATTGGTACTCCATGGCTTAGCTCACATGGTTTATATTGGTTAAAGGTTACTCTCACATATGTTCAAGTTCTCCTTATGTTCCCAAGAGTTCCTCTTATGTTACATTAAAATGATTCCTTTATGTTATGTCCAAAGGTGACTTAAAGTTCCTATAATTCATTGTTTCATAAGTTCAAATGGTATTTCTCCTAAAGGTACATGATGATATCTAAAAGTGTGTAAAGTGGTTTGCATTAAGATTACCAATGTTCCTTGCTTAATAAAATAGTCTTTTATGTAAAGTGACGTATTGTTTACCCAAGAATTTAATAATTTAATTATGTATTACATTGTGTATTTCTCACTAATTTAAGTTCATGTGACCTATTATGCATTTAAGTGAGGGTAAGTTCTTAATTTCTCATGTACATTTTTCCATGTTCTATAGTGAAAGTAAAATGTTTAAATGATCACTCATATGTATATTTCAAGTTTATATAATTTGCTTATTCTCGATTATGTTCATCTATGCATCCTCCTATGTTCTTTCTAAATTTGTTCTTTATGTTTAAATAGTATTAGCTTGATTACGGCTTACTAATGCCTTTGTAAATGTATTATTTTTTTAATCATAAGACTTAGCATGAATCACTTCATTATTTATTTCCTTGTCATGCATTGCATATCTACAAACTAATACATTTCAAGTATTGACGCATGCTTCTATGCCTGCATGATTTAGCCATGCAGGGACAGACACTCATCGATATCCTCCATGTGTTTAGCTTTGGATCATTAAGAGGAAAGAGTTTGTGAGTCCTCCAGTTAAGGGATAATTTTTGATTTATCTTACTTATGTTGAGACTTTATTCCACTTCTCTTTCTAGTTTGAGGGTGAGCCTTGAACATGTCTTGGTCCCCATCCTTTTCATGCTTAGAGGTGTTTTTGGATACTATAGTATGTACGTATAATTTGATATCAAATTTCATGGAAACTTATCCCTTAGACCCTATCCCTTATATGATACTATTTGACACTTTTGATAGTGATGGAAAGTGATGAAAGTCCTAAAAGATAGCTTGAGTCTTACTTACCCTCCCCTTAGTAATTGTTTGTTATGTGATTCATACAAATTTATTTCCCCTATCTATCCCCATAGCATGAGTCATAAGCCCCTATTCCCTAAAATTATTTGTTGAATGTTTGTTTTATATTCCCAAAGATGTGTAAATGATATGCTAAGAGGCTTGTTTGGGTCGCCTTCGGGTTTCCCATTTGTCGTGTCATGTCTAGGTCCTAGGCTTGGGTCATGACAAGCTTGGTATTAGAGTGTTAGGTTTATAAATGGTCCTCGGACATCCAACACACCACGTCGAGTAGAGTCTTGGTCATGGTTGTGAAGCGTGCCACGACTATGGATAGGAGGCTATGAGGCATTTTAGAAAATGTTTCACTTCATTATGATTCATGTCATGCCATTAGATGTACCTAAGATTATTCCTCTCTCTAACGAGACCTTCTTTGCTATTTCTAGAAGATTTCGCCGAGAAGAGCACATTCACCAATTGGTGTTATCGAAGGTCAAGCCCATCCTGTGCAACAAGAGGAGAATGTTTCTTATGCGGAGTTTAGGCCGTTTTAACCATGATAGCATAAGTATTTGCTATTCAAGTCTACCAAGGTGCTAATGTTCTGAATGCTTCCACGTCGGCTTCGAGGGTAAGGGATTTTGCTAGGATGAATCCTCCTGAGTTTCATAGTTCAAAGGTGGAGGAGGATGCTCAAGAGTTTGTGGACGAGGTGCATAAGGTGTTGACCATTATGGGTGTAACTTTGAAGGAAAAGGCAGAGTTAGTGGCCCTCAAATTGAAAAGGGTTGCTCAAATATGGCTCACTCAATAAAAGAATAAGAGAGTGAAGATTTGGGTCCCATTTCTCAAGGAGAGTTCAAGGATGCATTTCTAGATTGTTTCTTTCCCTTAGAGTTGAGAGAAGTTAAGATGCAAGAATTTATCAACCTCAAGATAGGGAATATACGTGTGAGGAAGTATTCGCTCAAGTTCACCCAACTATCCAAGTATGCCCCACAATTGGTTACTGACCCTTGAGTAAGAATGAGCAAATTTATATCGGGATTATCTGACTTGCTTGTCCAAGAGTGCTGGACTGCTATGCTAGTAAAGTAGATGGATATTTCAAGGCTCATAACTTATGTGGAGCAGATCGAAGATGAACATATTTGGAAGAAAGCAAGAGAGTCTAAGAGAGCTCATTTTGATTAGGATGGATTGTCATTTACCAAGACATCGAAGGCCAGGAATAGGAAGGAAAGAAATAAATATCCTACTTATGACAAGTGTGGTAAGATGCACCTAGGAGTGTGCTTCGTGGGTCAAGAAAGTTGTTTTGAGTTTGTTGAGTTAGGGCAAAAAAGAAGGGATTGCCCAGTGGTTTCTAGGAAGGCAAGAGAGAGAGAGCTCATAACACTATACCCGGTATGTATGTGTTTCCTTGAATATGGTGATGGTTAGTACCAAGTGGTTTCATAGGTGGTGGTGCTATGATTGATGTATTGGTAAGTGGTTATGTTGGCATATTAGTAACAATGGTAGTTCATGATCATTCTCATACATCATTTATCTAGTCTTGACATGCTACTTATTATGCATGCATGCTCATGAAGGGAGTTGATTGAAGTTTCATATGAGATTATGAAAATATCTACTCATGCTTTTAGAATGATGTCTATGTTAGAGACTTTGAAAGTTGCATGATATCAATGTTTAGTTTGCGTTATTATTTTAGTAAGGGGTTGATAGATGTTCCATTCTATTCAAGCTATCTCTATTCATATTCGAGGATGAATTTTCCCAAGTGGGGCATATTGTAATATCCTTCAACGTAGCTCGAAAAGATCCTATGATGCATTTTTCTCAACATCTTAAATTCTATGCAGAATTTTGCAAATCTGACTTTATATTCTTGGTCAAAGGGCAAAATTGAATGGACAAACGGTTACCTACAAGGTATAGGTTGTCCATGTCAAAAAAATAATTTTGTTTGTGAAATTTCACAAAGCAGTAGTTGTCTTCTACAAGGCTGGGACGCGGACCTTTCGCGGCCTAGTTCAAAAATTCTAAAAAAACTTTCCTTTTCACTCAAGGGTAATTGGGTAATAACTCAATACTAATATAGACAAGAATTTCACGTTTTCCAGCCATTTTATGCCCTAGAACTCAAAGAAATACTCTAAAAAATCCTCTGCAATTTTCTTAAATCTTCCATTGAATCTCAAGTTTTCTTTCAAGAACTTTTGTTAGAATTCAACAACTCAAGTGAAGGCCAACTCTTCTTCAAGTTACTTTTAAGAAAATCTCAAATTTAAGGTATGTGTGTCTTCCATCCATGGGTTCTTCCACCCATGGAGCCCCGCAACTATTTTTATCAAATTTCTTGATTCTGATGACGAATTCTTTATTGGTATTTTCTATTATCACTCTATTACATGAAATATATTAGAAATTGTTAGTTATTGATTTATTGATGCATGATCTCCTACTAATGATTGACATTATGATATGCTTATTATATTAAGGCCTTGTAAGCTATGACATCTTGAAAGATTTGAAAATATTATGAATTTTTGAATGGTATTCATGACACCCATATTGGGGTTTTGCAAGTATGTTGGTGGGTTATTTTGAATGATTCTTACATGACTTTATTTTTGCTCCTCTCATGTTTTATTCTTTGAATTACATGATTTAAAGCTGAAATACATATATGCACCATATTTTGACTAAGTTATGTGGCAAATCTCTTATGGGATGAAGGGCATGTAATTTATGAATGTTGTTAATATTGAGGGAAATTAAGCATGTTATGAGAGTATGAGAATGTTATAAATGTTATGAATGATATGAAGACCTTTATTTGATATTATGATGCAATTATTTGATGAGCTAGGTTATGATATTCAAAGCTATAAATTTTATGATACCATGAGGTACTATGAAGTTGAGGATTGTATGAGATGAATTTCACATGTCCATGTTTTGAGAGAAGATATGTACGATTGTGATGGGTTGCTTAAAAATGATTTTAATTGATGATATTCACTCTATGATGTCTAAATAATGGGAGACAATGGCTTATGAGTCATTCTATAATTTTTGTTGACTTAATAAAAACTTCTTATGAATGATGAAAAGGTTTATTATATGTACGCTTGTTCATGAATGTGATGGAGGTTGAGGTATATCAAGTATGCTGTGAAATTTTTTGAAGTGATATGAAAAGCATGTATTATTGAAAGGTCTTCCTTATGATATTATAATATACAAGTTTATGCATGTCATGACCAGTCTTTCTATATGCTATTTGGGACTAATTAAACTCGTTGGAGTCAAGAATAAATGAACAAAAAAATATGATCTCCCACCTAGTTATGATCATGAGACTATGATGGCCCATTAGTAGAGGGATATGCTGATGGTTCTTGCCGATAGTAGAGGCGTAGCCAAGGTTATGGTGCTAGCTGATAATAGAAGCTTAGCAAAAATTATGATACTAGCTGATAGTAGAGGCTTAGCCAAGATATATGAGTTATCCTTATGATGATGATTAATGTTCTAAATATTTATGGGACGGGTTAGTAGAATTCCCCTACATTGTCTTAAACAGCTTATGGGATGGGTTAATAGATACCTCTCTACTAATGAATTTCATAATTCATGCCTATGATTATTCTGTGAGAGTTTACTTATCGCCAAGTAGACCTTGGGATGGATGCGGAAGCTCCCCGTTAGAAGAGGTCTGAGATCGTTAGTAGAATCTCATTGTCTCATAACTTCGTGCCACCATAGGCAATAAGAATAACCCACTAATAGAGCTTGATTTCTAGACAAACTGATAGTAGAAGTTGCTCAATAGCAAGGCTTTAGTGGATCCACTTAGGCATCTTAGGAGGTTATCTTGGCATGTGACTTCCCCCTTTCTTCTGGTGTAGGGGAAACATCAGGACTCATGGTTTAGCTCACATAGTTTATGTCAGTTAAAGGTTGATCTCACATATGTTCAAGTTCTCCTGATATTCCTAAGAGGTCCCCTTATGATAAATTAAAATGGTTCCTTTATGTTATGTCCAAAGGTGTCTTAAAGTTCCTATGATTCATTATTTCACAAGTACAAATGGTATTTCTCCTAAAGATATATGATGATGTCTACAAGTGTGAAAGGTTGTTTGCATTATGATTACCAATATTCCTTGCATAATAAAATAGTATTTTATGTAAAGTGACGTATTGTTCACCCAAGAATGTTAATACTTCAATTATGTATGACATTGTGTATTTCTCACTAATTTAAGATCATGTGAGCTATCATGCATTCAAGTGAGGGTAAGTTCTTTATTTCTCATGTGCATTATTCCATATTCTATGGTTAGAGTAAAATGTCTAAATGATCACTCATATGTATATTCCAAATTTATATAATTTGCTTATTCTCTATTATGTTCATCTATGCATCCTGCTATGTTCTTTCTAAAGTTGTTATTTATGTTTAAATAATATTAGCTTGATTATGGATTACTAATACCTTTGTAAATGTATCATTTTTTAATCATAAGACTTAGCATGAATAACTTTATTATTTATTTCTATGTCATGCATTGCATACCTACATACCAGTACATTCCAAGTACTGGCGCATACTTCTATTCCTGCATGATTTAGCCATGCAGGGATAGACGCTCATTGATATCCTCCATGTGGTTAGCTTTGGATCATTAAAAGAAGAGAGTTGGTGAATCCTTTAGTTTGGGGATAATATTCGATTTTTATCGCACTTATGTTGAGAATTTATTCCACTTCTCTTTCTAGTTTGAGGGTGAGCCTTGAACATGTTTTGGCCTCCATCCTTTTTATGCTTGGAGGTGTTGTTGGATACTACCTATGTACCTATAACTTGATGTTGAGATTTCAAGGAAACTTATCCCTTAGACCCTATCCCTTATGTGATACTATTTGACGCTATTGATAGTGATGGAAAGTGATGAAAGTCCTAAGTCCCTATTTCCCCATAACTTGAGTCCTACTTACCCTCTCCTTAGAACTTGCTTGTATGTGATTCATGCAAAACCCTTTCCCCTATCTATTGCCATAGTGTGAGTCATAAGCCTCTATTCTCTTAGAATTATTTGTTGAATGTTTGTTTTATATTCCGCAACAAAGAATGTGCGAATGATATGCTAAGAGGCTTATTTTGGTAGCCTTCGGGTTTCCCTTTCGCCGTGTCACGGTTAGGCCCTAAGCTTGGGTTGTGACATCTACGGTCCTTACAAATAGTTGATTCAAGAACATGCCCCCTATGATAGTGTCAGCACAGGCCTGACTATTCTCATCAAGGGCATGGTAGAAAATCTCCACCAAAGAATCATCAATTATCTTATGGTCAAGGACGCTCTTCAGACATTTGGTCAACCACTCCTAAGTAGTGCTAATTGAATTATCAAGAAGTTTCTCAAAATTGTTAAACTTCTTCAGTCTAGGGAAGTACCACTCAAAAAAGGCCTTCTGCAAGTCTCTTATTTATTACTACCTTGGTCCAGTTAGTAACACTAGGCGAGTTCTAATGTTGGCCACCATTAGAAAAGATGCAAGACGAAGTGAATTAATTATTACTACCTTGGTCCAGTTAGTAACACTAGGCGAGTTCTAATGTTGGCCACCATTAGAAAATATGCAAGACGAAGTGAATTAATTAATACATGCATATACACCTTCGAAGAATCATAAGTTATCCAATTTTACTTTGTTAGTTCTTCATGGTTCCCACAACCATAGTTGTAGATTTAGCTGCCATGCTTTGTGTAGATGCAAGAATTAAGAATTGAGAAAATATAATTGAACACTTACATAATAGAAATAAGAATAAACAAATCAAACTTCAATAAGAATCAGAATCTTGAAGATGAAATTCAAATATAAGTGTTCTCAAAGACTCTCTAATATGATCTTACAATTTTCTTTCTCTAATTACTAAGTTCTCTTAGTACTAGGTGAAAACTTATGAAACATAACCTAAAAAACCTATTTATGATAAGTAAAATACCAGTCTAAACAAAATAAAAAAAGTGATCGGCATGCCATACGAAGCTGTTTACGGGCCATATTGCATTCTATGGCCCATAATCTGGGTCTTGTACTCAGTAGCTGAAAATTTGGATTTCAACTCTACAACACCCCTCTATGGATGGTAAAGTGATTTACGACCTCTAAAGGGGTTTCATCTGATGAATCTCCTGAAAGTCCAAGTCTCTGCCTCAGGGCATGAACCATCTTCTATGACTCGTAAAACCTTCTACGACTCATCTACATGTTCGTAGAATAAACTTTAGAAAATAGCCCCTCACTAGAATTGTTCATGAAGCCACCCTACGGACCATAGAATGACTTACGGCCTATAAAGGGTTTCGTATAATAGCAAATATCAGGCACTTCTGCACTTTTCTCCAAAAATCAAGGCCAACTTGTAATCTTGCAAATATAAACACAAAAACACATAAAACCAACTAACATCGCATTGAGAACACACAAAATTCAAAGTTTTAAGTATCAAAAGTTCAGTATTCTCACAGCACATCATGGGGCAGACCAGGTATATGGGTCAAATGAGAGACCAAAGCTGTAGACTCGAGCTGATTAGATGAGTGGCATGTTTGATTGCTGAGCAGGGCCCAGACCCTACATGGGTTGCCACGCCTTCTGAGGCCATTATAAAGGCCTCTTTTAGCTTCCCCACCAAATTTTGGTAGGTCGTTGTGAGGTCACAGATCCAAAAGATGCTTGAAGACAATACATTGGCACCTGAGCATGCACTTTTAGTTGCTAATATCTTTGTTTGCTATGAGATAGATTAGGCCAGCCTCATCGCAAAGTAGATCCACGAGGCGGCCATGAAGAAGTTTACCTCTATCCCATTACAATGCTTGATCTACCGACTCTGCCTAGAGTCGAGGGTGGGCAATATACATCAGTTGGACTTATTGATTGATGTCTAATGCACTTTTGGTGCTACCTTAATTAATGGTTAGATGAACTCAGTGGCACTTTGGCAAGCACCGCACCAGCCAACTCCCATGCCTGAGATGTTCATGCCAGAGCCACCTCCTGAGGTTCCATCCTCTACTACCACTGCTACTACAGTAAATGACAGGCCCCCATAGATTGAGACAAATATGGAGAAGAGACCTACTACTACTCCTGCACCACAGGCCACTCTTATATAGACATCACCCGACGACATGGTTTATGTGTCCGCGATATCCATTTAGGCCATGGCGCAGTAACTGGCCCACGTTGAGTCTCAATTTACTCAGTTTGTTCAGAAGATCAGAAGTTTGAGGGATGCATGAAGGCATACAATGAAATGACCCCAAAAAGTGCCCGAAAATGTGCCTCAGAAGTGCTTGGAATCGTAATTTTCATATATCTTAAAATTCGTGTGTGATATCGAAAATCTGACATTATATTCTTGTTCACGGATCAAATTAAGTGGAAAATAGGTGTAATCCTGATTTAAGAGCAACCATAACAACATGTGAAAATCACAAAAAATGCAATTTTCAGTGATGATCTGTGCCCCTAGTGCGACGTGCTAAGGGCGCGCTGCTGTGTATTTTGTGCACTATTTTTCTTGTCTGGTCCAAGGCCTTTGGGTCTTGGGCCTAAGTGTACCCATGTATGAAAATGCCTATACTATAACACCCCATACACACACTACAAATATTTGCACTATACACATGAAACATGATATGGACTTTCAAATTAGTGCCAATTTTAAAAGTGTTTGCATCTCGCGCTAAAGGGTGTCATGTGTATCTAAAGTTTAAGAAAGTTGCGTGTATACATATTTTGCATCGGGTTAAGAGGACTAAGACCCTAAACAAAGGAAAATAATTGAGGTGCTTATAGGTTACTGTATCACTAGCTATGTTATACATACTTATGTGTGGCTAAAAAGCCAAGACAAAGTCGGCCAAAAGTTCCTATACAAAGAGCACAAACAGTAAGCTCATTTCACTCTCACGTTTGAATACAAATTTCAGCATTCTAAGAAAACATTTTATTCTCCTTTATTCATATCCATGAGCAGCTAACAAAACCTTCTAGAGTTCTGGAAGGACATCTTAATTTTTAAGGATAAGGTAAGAAATCTTAAGTATATGTTTAGTATAATTTTCTCATGACAAACAAGATAATATATTGGTTGTGTTGATGCTAAAAATCCTGGACAGCATGTGTTGTTGATGTTGCTGTGCACTTTTCTTGTTGATTATGAGTTGTTTCTCTTCTTGGTTTGCTGTATTAGGAAGTATTATTTGTGTAGTTAATAAAGGATAGATTGGAAGTGGTATAGGCAGGCTATTTGATTACTTTTACAGACCGCAACAATAAGCATTTACGCGATAGCGCAATTGTGTTCTTGATTGGAATTTGTGGGCTGGTGTATACATAGCTATTGCTCCATATTTTTATTGTTGATTTGGTACTTTGCTAAGACTATTTAAAGACTGGTATTGTGTGTAAATATGTGAAGAACAGTTTGGTTTAAGTTGGGATAGGTTTGGGATTACCGACGTCGAAAGGTAGCGAAAAGATATAACGTTATGCTGTCCGTTTGTTTGTTGCGTAGAATTGTCGTGTGCCCTATTTTGTGGACTATTATGAGGCTAGTGTGATGTTAAGACAGGATATACATAATGTGTAGATGTTAATGTCCATTAGTAAATACAATTAAAGGCAAGACAGTGGATAAGTACGCTCGAGTTTGTAGTTGCACGCTTGCTGCCCGGGTGTTGTTTCTATGTGAAGTTGGGTTTCCAAGATGTGTCTATTGGCTTCTAATGCTAGTTTTATTACTTACCATGTTATAGCTGAACATTTTGAGGAAGTGAAGGTTATGCCAAGGTAATAGCGAGGTTGTACAGCGAGGTATGTAAGGCTATTTGATTTCCTATCACTTGGCATGAAACATAGATTCCTTATTAGTACATAAAGGCACTTACCAACTTTGATACAATTAGTAACCATATCTTAACTCTTTCATGTGTTTATATGCTGTCATACATAGTCACTTTCAAAGCTAAATACATACCTAGTTACCTTCAAGTCTATATACATACATGGATACCAAGTTACATGGGTTCTTGTTGCCAAATAAAGTCCGTAAGTTATGTCATCTCATATGCATTTCATTATTTGTTTAATGTACTCCTTTCATTGTCATATGGTATTGTATGGTTATCTATATGATTCATGCTGCCTACACAGTTCTATAGCTCCAATATCATAACGACCATAAGGGCTATCTCAAATGTAACTCAAAGATAAAGTATATTGATTATATATAGGTGGCAACCCAAGGGGTGAGGTGGTTTACTTCAGATATTGCAGAATCCTGGGCTATTTGCAGGCTCTAGCCAGGGTCGATCCTATCATGGGGGGTAGCCTGAGGGGGCTAGAACACTAGCCTAGCATAGGGATGAACTTGATATAGTTTACCCTTGATCAGCTGGGTCTTTTATAGTATATGTTGTGCACAGATTTTACAGATTCTACAGTAAAGGTAACGTGATATAAAGGATGTAAGGTATATGATCCCACAGTGTAAGTAGAGGTGGTCTCTTATCATACATTAGTGCATAGTTTCATTTGAGTTGTTATTTTATATACATTGTTTCCTGCCTTACATATTCAGTACATTATCTTGTACTGACGTCCCTTATGGGGGATCTGTATTTTATGCTGCAGGTACAGGTGCTAGTAGATCTCCCCAGTAGGAGTATAAGATTTCTAGCTGTGGTTACCAAGGTCCAGGTTGCTTTGGAGCTTTGTATGTTTAGAGTTTATGTTTTATTATTGTACAGTTAGTTTAGGCGGGGCCTGTCCCGACCCTTATCAGATACTTGTCATTGTTTAGAGGCTTTATAGACTATGTAAATTAAAGTGTTGGCATATTTTGTACTTCAGACAGCGTGGCTCCAATGGCCTAGTCATATACTTTTCCTTTTGGCTTGCTAGTGCTATCTACTCACTTAAAGGCATACTGATGGTGGAATTCCTTATAATGCATATAGAAAGCGTATAGGTATAGGTTTGTTCTCCCAGGCCTTATCGGCAATAGGTGCTAGTCCGCCTTAATGGAATTTGAGGCGTGACATATACTTAGCCTTATTTCACCCTCATATCATTCAAGTCATTCCCAAATACTCTCTCAAACACTTAGACAATATTTTATCTCCAAATTTCAAGTCTCAAAAACTCATTTGGATCTTAAGGTATTCAAGCTTCAAGTCTCCATATCCAATCTTCTACAAGGATTCTATAAAGTCAAGATATATGGGTTTCTTTCATGGGTTCCTGAAACAACCCCAACAAGTGCCCGAAAATGTGCCTCGAAAGTGCCCGAAATCGTAATTTCTATATATCTCAAAATCCATGCATGATATCAAAAATCCAACTTCATATTCTTGTTTAGGGGGTCAAATTAAGTGAAAAATAGGTTTAACCCCGATTTAAGAGCAACCGCACAAAAATTTTAAAATAAAAAAAATGCGATTTCAAGTGTGCATTCACGCTCCTGGCCAGACGCAGCAAGAGCACGCCACAATGTTATTTTTGGCTAGTTTTTCAAGTCCAGTCCAAGGATTTTGAGTCTTGGACCTAAGTGTTCTCATGCGTGAAAACACCTATACTTCGCCATATTTCACCCTCATATCATTCAAACCATTCCCCAATACTCATTCCAACACTTAGCCAATATTTTACTCCTAAACTCAAGTCTCAAAACTCATCTGAATTTAAAGGTTCTTATTCAAGCTTCAAGCCTCCATCTCCAATCTTCATCAAGTTCATATATAAAGCTAAGGTATGTGGGTTTCTATCATGGGTTCCTTTCACCCATGATGCCCAAGCTTCCTTTTCTTAAAAATTACATGGTTTAAAGTTGATTTACTCATGGGTCTTCTTTATTATGAAATTCACTGCATACTATATTGAGGTTTATGAAATTGTGATTGTTTTAGCATGTTTTGAGCTATGAATTTAATATCTAATGTGAGGTTTAATGTATATTGCTTGAGGGTGTTACCAAGTATCTATTGATGGTTTTACAGTGAATTTTCTAGCATGATTTCACTCTTAAATTATATGGTTTTACACTACATTACACACCCGACAAGTGTGTGATAAAATGTCCAGATTATGATTTCTTGAGGAATTGAATGTCTAATGCATGCTTATGAGTTAAATGACTATATGATGATGAAATAAATGTATATATGTGGTATTCTGTATATGGTATTATGAGTTGACCAAGCCTAGCTCAGGGGGTTGTAGGCCCAGGTAACCACATCGAGGGGTTGGCATCTTGGTTGCCTAGAACCGGGGGTAGTAGGCCCGTATAACCATATTGAGGGGTTGGTACCTTATTAACCACATTGAGGGGTTTTTACCTTGGTCCCTAGCTTGAGGAGTGGTAGGCCTGGGTAACCATATTGAGGGGTTGGTACTTCATTAACCATTTGAGGGGTTTGTATCTCATTCACCTCTCCAAGGAGGTGGTAGGCCTTGGATATTCTATATTGATGGTCACTTGCTACATATGTATTATATTCCATATAAGCATGACTTTACTCCAAGCATCATTCATATATGGCGTGTTGCTATTATGCTATCTATTGAGTATTATTATACATTTTGTCTGTGATGTCTATCTCTTGTTGTATTGTATCCTACGTACTTAGTACATTCAAAAGTACTAATACATACTCTATGCCTACATGATGTCACCATGTAGGAATTGGAACACCACTTGATCATCCCCCTCCTCCACGTGGCTAGTTCGATTATCTCTCAAGCTAGCTGGTGAGTCCTCCATGCCGGGGACATTTCTTATGATCTCTTGCTATGTACTAAGAGTATCTTACTTTGTTTATGTGTTGACTGTGAGGGTGAGCCCGGTTGCTTATCGTGGCCCCCTCTCTTATCTATATAGTAGAGATATTGTTGGATATATTATGTATCTATGCTATGAGCCTTGACTCTATTATTTTTATCGTCTATGATAGGAAAGTGTTCCCTTAGCCCTGGTTTTCCCAATTTGTTATCTCTTGATACTTGTTTTATTGCTTCCGGGACTAAGGATGAGTATTGATGTTCTAAGAGGCTTGCTTGGGGTCCCTTCGGGTTCCCCTTGCGTTATGTCACGTCTAGGCGCTAGACTTAGGTCATGATAGTTCCTTTCACCTATGATACCTAGGCTTTCTTTTACCTAAATTTGCATGATTTAGAGTTGATTTACTAATTGTTCTTACTTATTATGAATTTCACTGTACATTATGTTGGTTTTCATGAAATTGTTATTGTTTTAGCATATTTTAAGCTATGAATCTAAGATCTATTGTGAGATTTGATGAAAGGCATTGATGAATATGGCTTGAGTGTGTTATCAAGTATCTATTGATGGTTTTACATTGAATTTTCTAGCATGATTTCACTCTTGAATTGCATGATTTTACTACACACCCGCCAAGTGTTTGATAAAATGTCTGGGTCATGATTTCTTAAGGAATTGAAGGTCCAATTCATGTATTATGAGTTGAATGACTTTATGATGATGAAAGGAATTTATATATATGATATATCTCTATAGCTTTGGGAATTAACCAAGCCTCACTCGGGGGGTTGTAGGCTCGGGTAACCTTGTTGATGAGTTTGTACCTTGATTGCCTCACTGGGGAGGTGGTAGGCTTGTGCAACCATGTCAAGGGATTTGTATCTTGATAACCACATTAGGGGGTTTGTACTCCATCAACCATGTTGGGGTGTTTGTACCTCATCAACCATGTTGGGCGATTAGTACCTCGTCAACCTATTGAGGGGTTTGTACCTCATTCGCCTCTCCAAGGGGGTGGTAGGCCTTGGATATTCACTAATAATGGTCTCTTCTTACATATGTATTATGTTCTATATAAGCGTGGTTTTACTTCAAGCACCATTCATACATGTCATATTGCTATATGCTTATCTATTGCCTATGTTATGCATTTTGCTTATGGTGCTTATCTTTTATTGCATTGCATTATACATACTTATTACATTCAAACATACTAATGTATACTCTATGCCTACATGATTTCACCATGTAGTAACCGGAGCCCCAGTTGATCATCCTCCTCCACGTGGCCAGTACGACTTCTCTCAAGCTCTCTGGTGAGTTCTCCATTTTGGGGACACTGTTTATGATCTTATACTATGTTCCAAGACTATCTTCTTCTATGTAAATGTTGATGATAAGGGTGAGCCTGGTAGCTTGTCTTGGCCCCTGCTAAGTATCTAACTTTTAGAGGTTTTGTTGGATATGTTTTGTATTATGGTAAGAGCTTTGACTCTCCCTTGACTCTTGATATTCACGATATAGAAGTTTCCCCTTAGCCTTATTGTCCCCATTTACTATCTCTTGTTGTATTTTCTTGCTTCCGCGACCAATGATGTGTAATGATATGTTAAAAGGCTTTTTTGGGATCCCTTCGAGTTCCCCATGCATCGTGTCACGTCTAGGCTGTAGGGTTGTCTGATGACAAACTTGGTAAGAGCACTATATTGTTAATGGTCCTTTGTATCTAACACATCGTGTCGATTAGAGTCTTATTCATGGTTATATTGTGCACCACAACTATGAGTTAGAGGCTGTGAGGCGTTTAGGAAATGTTTCCCTTCTTCTTACTCTATGTTGTGCTATAGAAGTTAGAGGATAAGGCAAGTTGGTGGCCTACCAATGCAATGGGGTAGCACAAGTATGGCATAATCAATGGAAGGAGGAGAAGGGAATCAACAATATGGTGTTTTGGGAGGAGTTCAAGATGACTTTTCTTAATTGGTTCTTCCCTCTTAAGTTTAGGAAAGCCAAATTGCTGGAATTTATGAATTTGAGATAAGGGTTTATAAGTGTGAGGGTGTGTGCCCTTAAGTTCAACCAACTTACAAAATATGGTCCACACTTGGTTGCCGACTCAATGTCTAGGATGAATAAATTTGTGATGGGTGTTTTTGACTTGGTGAGTGAGGAGTGTTGGTCCGCTATATTGATTAGTGACATGGACCTGTCCCATTTGATGACCTATGCCGAACAAATAGGGGAGGAAAATTTGAGGAAGAGGAGGAGTTATGAGGCCAAGAGGGCCTATTGTAATGGCAAATTCCATAGTCGAATGGGTGGTCGGTTCCATCAAGGCCAAAGGTCTTCTCATGCATTTCATAAGAGGGTTGCCAATGATTTTTCAAGGGCCCAAGGTGTTAGATGTGTGGTTCCTAACAGTGGGTGTCCAAAATATGGTAAGGGTCATAGTGGCCCATGGTTGAGGGATACTAATGTGTGTTATGGATATGGGGAAGCTGGGCATACGATGTTAGATTGCCCTCGAAGTTGCAACAAGGGTAAGAAGGTTTGTCCATAAGGTGCTAATGCAGTTTCTTTGGGGAAAGGTGGCTGATAAGATGGTGCCCTAAGGCACAATCAATTTTATACTTCACATGGGAGGAAAGGGGTTGATGAGGTGCCCAACGTTGTTACTAGTATTTTTAAATTTTTTTATTTTGATGTGTATGCATTGATTGATCTAGGTGTCACTCTTTCCTTTATTACCCCCCTTTGTTGCCAAAAAGTTCCATGTTGAATCTGGATTGTTGTGTGAGTCATATAAGGTGTCTACTCCTATTGGTGCATTTACTGTTGCTAGAAAGTCTATAAGAATTGTCCCATTTGCATTTTGCATAAAATATTGCCTTGTGATCTTGTTGAGTTGGATGTGGTTGATTTTGATGTCATTCTTGGGATGGATTGGTTGCATGCATACTATGCTTCTATTGATTGTAGAACCAGTATGGTTGATTTTGATGTCATTCTTGGGATGGATTGGTTGGATGCATACTATGCCTCTATCGATTATAGAAATCGTAGTGTCAAATTTCAATTCCCAAATAAACCCATTCTTGAGTTGGAGAGTCATGATGTGGTAGTCAAAGGTAGATTCATCTCTTGCATTAAAGCCCGTATGTTGATCTCCAAGAGGTGTCTTTATCATCTTGTGAGGGTTAGGGATGTGAAGTCCAAAGTCCTTCCCGTAGATTCGGTTCTGATTGTAAATTAGTTTCTTGATGTCTTTCCAAATGACCTTCTTGGTGTTCCTCTTGAAAGGGAAATATATTTTGGTATAGATCTTCTTCTCGATACTCAACCCATTTAATAGCTATCATTCTAGCATCGATAATTCCCTTTATCGTATTGCCCCAGTGGAGTTGAAGGAGTTGAATGAGCAATTGAGGGACTTTTTGGAGAAGGGTTTTATTAGGGCTAGTCAATCACCTTAGGGGTGTGCCGGTGTTGTTTGTGAAGAAGAGGGATGGGTCTCTTAGAATGTGTATTAACTACCGGCAACTTAATAGGGTCACCATCAAGAATAGGTATCTTTTTCCAAGGATTGATGATTTGTTTGACCAATTGCAAGGGGCTAGCCATTTCTCTAAGATTGATCTTTGGTCTAGGTATGATCAAGTGAAGGTGAGGGAGTTTGATATTCCTAAGATGGCCTTCTGGACTAGGTATGGGCATTTTGAGTTTGTTGTGATTTCTTTTGGGTTGACTAATGCACCGGCTATCTTCATGGATCTTATGAATAGGGTCTTCAAACCCTACTTTGATTTGTTTGTTGTGGTTTTTATTGATGATATTTTGATCTATTCTCATTGTGAGGAGGAGCATGTTTCTCATTTGAGGGTAGTGTTGCAAAGGTTGAGAGAAGAAATGTTGTATGCTAAATATGAGAAGTGTGAATTTTGGTTGAAAGAAGTTGCCTTTCTAGTTCATGTGGTGTCGGGTGCTGTTATTAAGGTGGATCCTGAAAAGATGGATGTGATTAGAAATTTTCCTAGACCATTGACCTTGTCGGGTATTAGGAGCTTCTTGGGCTTGGCGGGTTACTATCAGAGGTTTGTGAATGGGTTCTCTTCTATTGTTTCTCCCATGACTAAATTGACTCAAAAGAAGGCTAAGTTTGTGTGGATCGATTAGTGTGAGAGGAGCTTCCTAACCTTGAAGGTTAAGCTTGTGTCCGCTTCTATTTTGTCACTATCGGAAGGGCTAGAGGGGTTTGTTGTGTATTGTGATGCTTCTAGAGTTGGTTTGGGTTGTGTTCTAATGCAAAATGGTAAGGTGATAGCCTATGGTTTTAGGCAACTCAAAGTGCATGAAAAGAATTATCCTACTCATGATCTTGAGCTAGTCGTCGTTGATCTTTACTTTGAAAATTTGGCCTCACTATTTATATGGGATGCATGTTGATGTGTTCACCGATCATAAGAGCCTCCAATATGTCCCCACCAACAAAGATATCAACTTGAGGCAAAGAAGGTGGTTAGAACTTCTTAAGGATTATGATATGAGTGTACATTATCATCCTGGTAATGCTTATGTTGTGGCGGATGCTTTGAGTAGGGTGTCTATGGGTAGCGTAGCTCATGTTGATAGTGGTGGTATAGAGGTGGCTAGGGAGGTCCATCGGTTGGCTAGATTAGGAGTTAGGTTGGAAGGGGTTGATAATGGTGTTGTTGTTGTTGTTTATGGTTCTAAATCTTCATTGGTTGAGGAGGTGAAAGTTAAGCAAGATCTTGATCCCTCTTTTTTGGAATTGAAGGCCTTGGTTAGTGATGGTAAGGTGGAGGTTTTCTCCCAAGGTGGGGATGGTGCCCTTAGGTACCAAGGTAGGTTGTGTGTGCTTTTTGTTGATGGCTTGAAGAGAAAGGATTCTTGATGAGGCTCATGGTTCTTCTTATTCTATTCACCCCGGTTCTACTAAGATGTATAGGGATTTGAGAGAGGTGTATTGGTGGGGAGGGATGAAGAGGGACATTGCCAAATTTGTGTTTGATTTGGTATAGTTGCCAACAAGTCAAAGCCGAGCGTTAAAGGTTGGGTGGCCTAACCCAAGATATATAGGTTCCTACTTGGAAGTGGGAAGAGATTAATATGGATTTTGTGGTTGTGTTTCCCAAGACTAGAAAGTGTTTTGATTCCATTTTGGTTGTGGTTGATAGGATGATGAAATTGGCTCACTTTCTACCGATTAAGACTACATATGGGGTTGAAGATTATGCTAGGTTGTACATTTATGACTTGGTGAGATTGCATGGGGTTTCTTTGTCCTTCATATCGGATCATGGTGCTTAATTTACTTCACACTTTTGGTGGTCCTTCCACAGAGGTCTTGGAGCCAAGGTAAAGCTTAGTATAACCTTTCACCCTCAAACGAATGGTCAAAGCTGAAAGGACTATCCAAACACTTGAGAACATGCTTAGGGCTTGTGTATTAGAGCTTAAGGTTAGTTGGGATGATCATCTTCCATTTATTGAGTTTGCATATAACAATAGTTGTCATTCTAGTATTGGTATGGCTTGTTTTGAGGCTCTCCATGGTAGACATTGTAGATCACCGGTTGGGTGGTTTGAGGTTGTAGAGGTGGCTTTATTAAGTCTAGATCTGGTTATGGATGCTACGGAGAAGGTAAGGATGATTAGAGAAAGGTTGAAAATAGCCCAAAGTCACCAAAAGTCTTATGGCGATGTGAGGAGAAGGGATATGAAATTCAAGGTATGTGATTGGGTTAATTTGAAGGTGTCACCCATAAAGGGTGTAGTCTATTTTGGTAATAAGGGAAAGTTAAGCCCTAGATATGTATGTCCTTATAGGGTGATGAGAAGGATTAGTAAGGTGGCCTACGAGATGGATTTGCCTAGCAAAATGAAATTGGCTCATCAGGTATTTCATGTGTCGATGTTGAGGAAGTGTGTGGGTGATCCTAATGTTATTTTGCCTCTTGATGTTATGGAACATCATGGGACTCATAATTTGGTATGGGGTGACTTTTCAGATATAATGCCTCCAAAAGGTCGATGGGGTGCTGCCTCGAATTCGGGACACCAACTGAGAGATAAGACATCAGATGATGATCACTCCACTGAAGAGATAGATATACACACTGACCCTGAAGTTAATGTGCCTTTGATATGATCTCAAGCAACAAGAGTTCCGATGGAAGTGGATGGCCTCTCCCAGTCTAAAGAGGAGGGTAATTAAGAAGGGTTAGAAGATGATATCTCTCTTTCTGAGTCTAGTTCTCTTAAAGTTTCTCAAGCTTAGCCAGAGGAGACTACTCCCCCACAGCCAACTGATTCTACTTATACCATTACCTCCACAGACCCCCAAAATACGAGATGGTGTGTTCCACGTATGAAAGAGATTTATGAATAGGGATTGGAACTAAAAGGTCAAGGGAGGCCAGTGCGGAGATCCCACGAAGAGGAAAGGCTGAAAGACTCAGGGCTAAGTAGTGTACCAGGGGTAGACGTTGAAATTGAGTGTCATGGGTTAGGATGGTTATTAGAAGTATTGGGAAAGTATGCCCCCTATTTAGTCGGGGAATTCTATGCCTCCTACTATGCTATCATTCATAGAGATATTCAGATACAGAAGGAGGCCATTGAGCAACCGTAGTTGAGTAAAGTTCTGGTCAAAGGAGAGGTGGTGGATATCTCAGAGGAAACCATTTGGAGGATCTAGTTTAGGCCAAACTACAAGATGTCACATTTTACTGCTGAGTATGACAATCAGATTACAAGTGTGAGAAGGGCAGTTAGTCAGAAGAATGTTGAGCTAAGAATAGAGCTCCTTAGATTGATAGCGAGCCAAATTTTCCAGGCATGTGTGAGCCGACGTGGGTCATAACCCACACTGAGTTTATTTTGATGTTCTACCTCTCGTTCTAAGAAAATTTTTTATGATCCATTATCCACTGGCACATCAGACCCATATTTACAGATAATGTGATCATATTAGAGTGGGAAGTATTGCTGGCTAGCATCTAGGTAGGGTACGAAATTGACTTGGATCACATTATGGCAGAGCAAATTCATGAGTCAGCAGTTTGTACCCTGTAGGCATTGTCGTTTCCCATCTTGATACATAGGTTATATAAGGCGGCTGAGGTGCGGGTCTATCTCCACTTCGACCCTCATATAGAGGCCATGCATATGATGGACCCCAGTCTAGTCAAGGTTGACAAGAATCTAGTAGTAAGAAAGAGAGTTGTTTCTTCGCCCATCCCAGATCCATTCCCAGTTGAGCCCCAGACTCAGGGTCCGACTCCAGCCACCATTGGTGCTACTCCAGCTACTGTAGAGCCTTCCCTAACTGCTGAGATTGAGTCAACACAATCTTCCAGTATGCCCGTACCAGCATCATCCACTATGTAGATTGATTCTCTTTTTTATGTTGTTGCTTTTTAGGTACTTGTGCACAGAGTAGCTACAACGGACCTCAGGCTACAGGATTTAGCAGCTCAAGTCAGACCATGGGTTAGCCAGACTATTCGAGACTTATAGGAGAGGGTAAAGGCATTTGCTCGCGATTTAGTGGATGAGAAAGTTAGAGCGGTGGATTCCTGAGTAGATGCATTTAAGGCGACAGTCCAGAGGAGGCTTGAGGGCGCTCGGCCTGCTGGCACAAGCACAATGATAGAGGTGGTGGCCAAGTTTACGGCCCACCTATTGCAGATGTTAACAGCCTTTGTTGCAGTCCCGGAGGTGGCACTAGTAGGTGATGAGGTTTTTGACTGGTTAGCTGACTGCCCGCATGTCCACGAGAAAAGGCCCCTCGAGATGGATGACCCAGAGATGAGCCAAAAGACGCCCAGACTTGATAACCCAGCAGCACAGGGGGAGAAGCTAATATAGATAAGGTGGTATAAGAGTCTTTAGCTCTGGCAACTATACAGAGGGAGCAAGAGCAGCGGATAGAACAGGGAGAGGGTAGTTCACATGCTGCTGCAGCCTAGACTCTAGAGAAGGAGGTTTTGACCCAGGACACTACAGACCAGACTGATACTGGTTCTTGAGCACCAAATGTTTTTTCTTATTGACCCTTGCCCTTATTTTCTACTCATGGATACTTTGTTCTTTTTGTTGGACAATATTTTCGTTGTGTTAATTTTGGATTTGTTTAAATATTTTGTCCTTAATTTTGTTTTTACTCTTGGTTTGGATGTTTAGTTTTAAAATGTTGGTTTTTAATTAGTGTGCATATATATATATATATATATATATATATATATATGTTTTTGCTATTTGGTTTTCGTTCATGTCTTTACTTTGAGGATAAAGTATTCTACTTTGGTGGGATGTGTGAAGTTATGAATTTGGGTGAAGTCTGAGTAACCTCAGAACCATAACTTCCCATATTTTTTATCCCAAGGTTTTCTTACAATGCTTCTCTTTTCCTTGTAGATATTTAATTTCTGTTGAACCAGTATGTTTAGGTAGTATAGATAATGTGTAAATACATAGTAGTATGGTCTTTTGGCATATACATTGTTTTTAAATGCTTTTTTAATGGTTTAAAAAATTTAGGTACCCTCAAAAATTTTGAGTCTGTGGGTTATTAGTGCAATCATGCATTTTGATTGTCTGGTGATGTTTGTTCTGATAATGTAAAGGTAAGTTAAGGCTTGAAGCATGTGGTGATATGGCTGATTTGGAAGGGATCCTAGGCCTTTGTTATGTTAGTGAGCCCACTCTTGCCTAAATGACCTACCAAATGAGCTAGTGAACCCTTTGTTCCAAATGTTTGATCATCTCATACACTCATTCTTTCATGACACCTAGCTAGCTTAGCCTTGTTTTATGAAATACCAAAATATTAGCCCTGGTCGATTCTTGGAGATATGAACCTTAATTGAGGTTAAAAGCCTAAGTTGAGGGTGGCTACAAATAGTGGCCTTGGTTTGGGGAATAGATATTATGTACTTTACCTCAGGCTAAAAGCCTAAGTTAAGGGTGGCATTTGCTATGGTAAAGTAATAACAATGAGGTGGTTAGTCAGGAAATAAAGGAAGAAATGAAAAATCATGAGCCCAGGGAGGAAAAAGAAAAGAAAAGTGCCTTGAATTAAAGAAAATAGCAAAAATGAGTTCAAAAATAAGGCACAGCTGAAAACAGAGAATGAAAGCACCCGGAAAAAGCTTAAAGTAGGAGAATAAGGGTGGATTTAGTGAAAATGGTTTTCATGAAGATAAAATGTTGGTAAACATGGTTCAATGATAGCTTTTAGTCACTACTTGCCTAAAATGCCATACCAAAGCCCTATGAGCCTATAGTACAAGTTGTTAAAGTCATAAAGTGATCCAAATGCACTTTGTCACCAATTCGAAAATTGAGTATAGGGGTAGTTAAAGTCCTAAAGTGATCCAAATCCACTTTGTCACCAATCCAGAAATTGAGCATAGGGGCAAGCCTATGGAGTTAGTCATTTTCATGAATTTCATTTGTAAGAGGAGAATGCTTCCACAGTCCCTGAATTTTAAATGCTTTTTGAGTGAGTAAGAGGGACTTATTTTCTATGAGGGCATTTGCACTACTTGATTAGCATACCACTATCAGTGATTGTGGATGGTTGATACTCCTTAGCTTATCATATTTAGGTTGCTAGATACATCTTTGTGTTTTTGTTTTTCTTAGTAGCTTTGCAATCTTGTTTTGAAAATGAAAATTTGGGTACTTGATTTAGAGTAAATGATGTATATGCCATTAGTATAACTACTATGTATTGCTAATTGTCTGCTTAGATTGAGTCATCGCTTGAGGACAAGCAATAGTTCTAAGTTGAGGGTGTTGATATACTATCAAAATACAATATATTTGATGCCTAAAACAAGTTGTGAGTTATTAATATGACTTTTTATATTTTTTTATGTGTTTTTATGTTGTTATTTCAGAAAAGGTAGGTTGGCATGATTTTGGAGAAAAATTACAGATTTTGCTGAAGTGCAAAACATACGAGCTCACCTACGGGTCATAGCCCAAGCTACGAGTCGTAGGGTGATCTCGTAGCTAGAAACAGAGAGCAAAAATCAGAAATTTGCTAAGTGGAGGTAAGCTTTATGAGGCCACCCTACGAGTTATAGGTCTTAATACGACTCATATAGGTGGAATCGTAGCAAGAAATAGAGAGCTAAAATTTTGGACCAAAACCTAAAGGCCTGGACTACGAGAAGAGTATACGAGTCGTACCTCAACTAATAACTCGTACCAGTGGGTCATACCAGTTGCATCCAAAATGCCAAGTACTAGATACGAGAACCTAATTACGACTCGTAAGTCACCTTATGAGTCGTACCTACGAGGCGTACCAGTTGCAACTGTCTTTTCTGTGTAATTTTAGGGTTAATTTTGTAACTACTATATATATTTTAAGTTAGGGTTTATTTAGGTGAGATAGTAGAGACCAGACTAGCACAATTTTTTAATAGAGCTTTTGATTATTCTGTCTAGAATAGTTTAGGGTTTTAGGATAGATTTTCATTTTCTCTTGGAAAACCCACTTTTGGGGAGTGAAAATCCTTCTTTGTGTTCATTCTCAATCTATCAAGCTTGTGGTTTGCAACTTGTGGTGTATCACTCTTATTATGATTGTTATTTGGTGGTGGCCAACACCAAACCCTGACTACTATCACGATTCCGATGAAGGTAGTGACGAATACAAAAAAAAATTAGATGACAGGATTCAATTGATGTGTTCTTGTCTAATAAACCAAACCTAACCAAGGGGAGGTTGACTAGGATAATAGGTAATGGCTAGTTGGCACACCATGGTTGCCAACCAAGTGCCATGGTGAAATTCGACCTTCACCTTCACAAGAAGGCTAGAAGAACCTAAGTTACCATCCTGCATGCGAATTTCCAATTGTATTTATATAGTCTAGGGTAATCGAGTCAATGAACCATGGTAAATATAATTCCCAAGTCATCCCTAAAATTGAGTGTTTCCTCTCATAGTAGTATGGTATTTGTTTTATTTTTGTTCTTGAATCACAAATCCCTCTCCCCCCCCCCCAATTTGGAGACTTTAGTTATAGATACTTGAAATGATTAATGGTGAATTCTTGTAGTCAAGCCTCGTATTCCCTATGGATTCGACCCTAACCTACAGTTAGGTTAATTGCTGATAGTGATCGCTTTCTTATTAGAGCGTGAGCATCATCACTAGTCCTCCTCAAATTCTATAAGGACCCACAAATCTTGGGCTTAACTTTCCCTTCTTGCCAAAATCACCAACCCTAAACTCAAGATCTTTTCTCCTCATATTAGAATAGGACTTTTGTCTACTTTGGGCTATTTTTAATCTCTCCCTAATCAACCTCACCTTCTTCAAGGCCTCCATGACCAAATTTGGACCTAGGAAAGCCATTTCCCCCACTTCAGACTACCCAAACAGTGATCTACAACGTCTACCATAAAGAGCGTCAAAAGGAGCCATACCAATACTTGAATGATAACTATTGTTGTAAGCAAACTCAATGAGTGGAAGGTGTTTATCCTAACTACCCTTAAACTACAAAACACAAGTCCTAAGCATATCCTCAAGAGTTTGGATAGTCCACTCAGCATGACCATCCATTTGAGGGTGAAAGACCATGCTAAGCTTAACATTGGTTCCAAGACCTCTTTGGAAAGACTTCCAAAAGTAAGAATTGAATTGAGAACCACGATCCAAAATAATAGACAAGGGCACCCCATGCAATCTAACCAACTCATAGATATACAACTTGGCATAATCTTCAGTACCATAAGTAGTTTTGAGTGGTAGAAAGTGCGCTGACTTTGTTATTTTATCCACAACAACCCAAATAGAATCAAAATGCTTCCTAGTCTTAGGCAAAGAGGACTTAGAACCATCAATAACCACTATACCACCATTATTAACTTCATCCAACCTAACCCCCAATCTAGCCAACCGATGGACCTCTCTAGCCACCTCTTTGCCACTATCATCAATATGAGCTGGACTACCCATAGACACCCTATTTAAAGCATCGGCCATAACATTAGCTTTGCTGGGCTGATAATGCACACTCATATCATAATCTTTAAGGAGATCTAACTGCCTTTTTATCTTAAGTTAAGATTATTTTGGGTAAACACATATTGGAGACTCTTATGGTCTATTAACATATCAATATGAACCCCATACAAGTAGTGATGCCAAATTTTCAAAGCAAATACCACGGCCGCCAATTCAAGATCATAGGTGGGATCATTATTTTCATGCACCTTAAGTTTTTTAGAGGCATACGCTATCAGCTTACCATTTTGTATCCAAACACACCCCAAACCACTTCTTGAGGCATCATAATATATAACAAATCCTTCAAACCCTTCTGGTAGAGCCAAGATAGGAGCGGAGATAAGCTTATCTTTCAAAGTTTAGAAACTCTTTTAACACTCATCGGTCCATATAAATTTCACCTTCTTTTGTGTCAACTTAGTCATAGGAGAAGCAATAGAGGAAAAACCATTTACAAACCTCCGGTAATAATCCGCCAAACCTAAAAAACTCCTAATGTTGGATGGAGTCAAAGGTCTAGGCCAATTCTAATCAGCTCTATCTTCTTAGGGTCCACCTTAATGCAATCACTTGACACTACATGCCCTAGGAAAGCAACCTCTTTCAACCAAAATTCACATTTTTAATATTTAGCATACAACCTCTCCTCCCTAAATATTTGCAATATCACCCTCAAGTGATCAACATACTCCTTCTCACTATGGGAATAAATCAAGATATCATCAATAAAAACCACCATAAACAAGTCAATGTAGGGTTTGGAGACCCTACTCGTAAGATCCATAAATATAGCTGGTACATTAGTCAAGCCAAAGGACATAACTACAAACTCAAAGTGCCCATACCTAGTCTGGAAAGCCATCTTAGGAATGTCACACTCCCTCACTTTCACTTGGTGATACCCAGACCGAAGATCAATCTTAGAGAAGTGACTAGCCCCTTGAAGTTGATCAAAAAGATCATCAATCCTTGGTAGAGGGTACTTGTTCTTTATGGTGACTTTATTAAGTTGCCGGTAATCAATGCATATTCTAAGAGAACCATCTTTTTTTTCACAAACAAGACTGGCGCACCCCAAGATGACTTACTAGGCCTTATAAAACCTTTCTCCAACAAATCCTTCAATTGCTCCTTCAACTTCGCCGAGGCCATGCAGTAAGGGGGAATAGAAATGGGTTGAGTATCGGGAAGAAGGTCTATACAAAAGTCTATTTCCCTTTTGGGGAGAAAACAGGGAAGCTCATTAGGAAAGTCATCAAGAAACTCATTAACCATCGAAGCCCACTCTATAGGGAGGACTTTGGACTCAACATCCCTAACCCTCACAAGATGATAGAGACAACCCTTAGAAATCAACTTTTGGGCTTTAAGGCAAGAAATGAATCTACCCTTGACCACCACATCACAACTTTCCCACTCAAGGACAGGTTCAATAGGGAATTGGAATTTAACCCTATGGGTTCTACATTCAATAGAAGCATAATATGCATGCAACTAATCCATCCCAAGAATGATATCAAAATCCTCCATATCTAATTCAACAAAATCACAAGGCAAGAATTTATACAAAATGAAAACGGGACAATTTTTATAGACTCTTTTAGCAATAATGGACTCACCAACAGGGGTAGACACTTCAT